>PVIU01005625.1:0-111076 GCA_004026605.1 Ondatra zibethicus | reverse complement strand
GATACTTGGCTCTAGAGGAGATCCCAGGTGTCCACAGGGATGTCCCCAGCTAGGTCCTTGGGCAGCAGAGGAGAGGGTGCCGGAACTATCATTGTCCCATAGTCACACTGATGAATATCTTGATCACATCCATAGAAATTTCATCCGATAGATGGAGATAGAGACAGAGACCCACATTCACACCAGAGCAACGGAGTGAGCTCCCAATGTCCAGTCGAAGAGCAGAAGAATCTTCATCCGGCGACAGATGGAGATAGAGACAGAGACCCACATTGGAACACTGGACTGAGCTCCCAAGGCCCAGTTGAAGAGCAGAAGGAGGGAGAAGATGAACACAGAAGTCAGAACCGCAAGGGATTCGTCCACCCATTGAGATGGTGTGCCCGATCTAGTTGGAGCTCACCAAGGCCAGCTGGACTGGGACTGAACGAGCATGTGATCGAAACAGACTCTCTGAATATGACTTACAATGAGGACTGACTGAGAAGCCAATGATAATGGCACTGGGATTTCATTCTACTGCATGTACTGGCTTTTTGGGATCCTAGTCAGTTTGGATTCACACCTTCCTAGGCCTGGATGGAGGCGAGAGGGCCTTGGGCTTCCCACAGGGCAGGGTAACCTGCCCTCTCTTAGGACTGGAGGGGAAAAGGGGAGGGGGAGTGGGGAAGCGGGAGGGAAATGGGAGGAGCGGAGGAGGTGGCAATTTTGAATGGTACTATGTATAACAATAATAAAAAATTAAATGTGGGAAAAAATAAATAAAAAGGAAGAAAATAAAAAAAATAACATAGGTAGCTTCTTGAACATTTGTGATTCCATAGCAGACTAAATAGGAAACACTTAGGTGGGACATAAACAAGGACCCAGGAGATGAGGGGGCAACCTGGAATTGAGGTTCTATTTCCCACCTTCTACCTAGATGATTTTAGGTGCGTAGGTAGATGTGCTATCACGATTTTTTTTATTTTAAGTAACATTGAGAGGGAGCGATCCACCTGCCAGCAGAACTGCACACCTTCCTGTAATTTGATCCCTGGATCCCTTCTCCAGGCCCACACAATCCCATATCATTTCTGACCCTGATGCTGGTCCCTGAACCTAAGCCTGGGGGACTTCTTGCACTCAGACAAAAGCCACATCAGTCAGAATAGTCTCAAGAGGCACCAGTTTGAGTTAATTTCAGCAGATCAGGTGTAGACCACACTAATCAGAAGAACAGAGATCCCTGTTGCACCAAAGGTCAAACTATTGACAAGAAGTCCAACTCCCAATTGGGACAGAGACTCCTACCTAGATGAAAGGTCATGCTAGCTACAAGAAAGTGAGACCAAAAAGTTTAGAAACTCAAAATCGAAACAGAAACCAGGGGACAAAATATCTATCCACCAAAGACAAACTCTGAAATCAGAGATGATAACTAACCAACCTAAACCCAGATAACTAAGTGCCAGTGCATAAATACAATCAGCAACAGCCAGGGTAATATGGTACCACCACAGTACAGTTATCATTCAACAACAATACCTGATTATTCCAAAATAGCTGAGCAGAACAAGAAAGAAAATGACCTTAAAAATAAGTTTATGAAGCCATGTGGTGGTGGTGGTGCACACCTTTAATCCAGCACTCGGGAGGCAGAGGCAGGTGGATCTCCATGAGTTCGAGGCCATCCTGGTCTACAAGAGCTAGTGCCAGGACAGGCTCCAAAAGCTACACGGAGAAGCCCTGTCTCAAAAAACAAAAAAAAATATAATAACTTTATGAAGATAACAGAGGTCCTTAAGAAAGAAGTGAAAAACTTGCTTAAACAAATCATGGAAAATAAAAAAAAATAGAGGAAATCAACAAAGAATGCCATGAAGGGCAAAAACAAAATAATACAAACAAATCAGTGAAAGAGACTATTCATGACGTGAAAGTTGAAATAGAAGTAATAAAGAAAACACAAACAGGAAAATCAGGAAATGGAAAAATCTGGGCAAATGAACAGAAAATACAGACAGGTATATCACCAACAAAAAACAAGAGTTAGAAGAGAGAATCTCAGGTTTTGAACATATAATTAAAGAAAGAGAATAATTTGTAAAAAAAAATGTAAAATCTAAGAATCTCCTGGGACAGAAAAAATCAGGAAGTCTGGGACACCATGACAAGGAGAAAACTAAGAATAATCAAAATAAAAGGATAAGGATCTCAACAGAAAACACCAGAAAATATATTGTTAAAGTCATAGAAGAATAATACCTTAACCTAATGAAGGACATGCCTAGCCTATGGAAGTACACACATCACATAATAATCAAAATCTCAAAAATAGAGAATAAAGAAACAATATTAAATGATGTAAAAGAAAAGGGTCAAGTAACATATAAATGAAGACCTATACAAATTACAAGTGACTTCTGATTAAAGTCTCAAAAATCAGAAAGACCAGGGTTGATGTTATGGAGACTCTAAGAGACCATAAATGCCAACCTAGATTAAAATATTCAGCAAAACTTTCAAGTCATCATAGATGGAGAAAGCAAGATATCTCATGACAGAGTCAAATTTAAACAATAACTATACACACATCCAGCCATATGGAAGGTAATAGAAAAAAAGTCAACCCAGGAAAAATGTCAACCCAAGAAAATCCAGGTAATATATAATCTCATGCCAGCAAAATCCAAAGAAGAGAAAGACACACACACAAAGGTTCAATGAAAGAAAGGGCTGCTTCTTTGAGAAAATCAAGAAGATTAATAGCCCTTATACAAAATAACTAAAAAGAAAGTATCAAGCAAACAGAATCAGAAATGAAAAGGGGGACATAACAATCCAAAACTGGAAACTGAGGCAATCCAAAAAACATCATAAGGTTATACTTCAAATACCTATACTCCTCATAATGTGAAAATATACGACAAATGGACAATTTTCTTCATAGTTACCACTAACCAATGGTAAATCAAGATCAGTTAAACACCATAAATATACCCATAGACCTTCAGCAAGCAAAAGCAGTCATTAAAAGTCTTCCAACCAGAAAAAGCTCAGGGCAGTTTTAGTTCACAATTTTACCAGACTTTCAAAGAGTTAATTCCAATACTTCTCAAACCACTCCACAAAATATAAATAGAAGGAACATTGCCAAATTCATTTTATGGGGTCATAGTTACCCTGATGCCCAAACCACATAAAGACTCAACGAAGAAAAAGAAAGTGTGGAAATCCAAAAATGTGAACCTATTCCACCTTGTCTTAAGAGAGAGTTTGAGCTTCTTTTTGCTCTTTCAAAGTTGTTGACAACAGGTGTGGCTACAAAACTAGATATCCCGACCTATGGTGTGGTTAGTTCGTGTTTTGGACATTATGATTGTCCATATAGGTATCTTCTCCATCCTGACCAAAAGTCAGAGAATTTAATCTTACTTCCTCCACCCTTTCACTTAAAATAGGAGATATGACATAGGAAATAGCTGCCTACAGGATACTTGATATAGGGTATATTCACTGCCCTAAGCATCAAATGAATTTGCTTGATGTCTCACGTATTGAAGCAAATAACTCTTTTAGTTATTCTTTGTGTTATGTTACAGCAGTCTTTTACCTTCTTCCCTACCTTTTTATTTGCAGTATTAGAGCGAATGAAAAATATATGTGGGTGAAGTCAGAACTCAGAATTCAGCATTCAATATTCACTGAATTATCCCCCTTTAGTACCCTCCTGTGTCTCTGTGGGTTTTTTTCTTATCTCTGTCCCTCCTCCCTAACATTTCTAATCCTCATGCCCCTACCCTGGATGTACAATTCTGCCATGGCTAGGATCATGGCAGACGTCACTACAAAATGATGGTTTATGACAAAACCAGACCAAATTCCTGTTGTGAGGAGAGGCAGCTTGTTTGTCCCGGCTGCCCGGCTAGCTTGCACCTGAAATAACCACACAGAAACTGTACTAATTAAAACACTGCTTGACCTATTAGCTCTAGTTTCTTATTGGCTAATTCTTACATCTTAATTTAACCCATTTCTATTAATCTGTGCATCACCACATGACTGTGGCTTACCATCAAGATTCTAACCAGTGTCCATCTCAGGCAGAAGATCCATGGCAGCATCTCTCTTCCTCTGCCCTTCTTCACAGCATTTAGTTCTATCTTTTCCGCCTACCTAAGCTCTTCTCTATCAGTCCCAAAGCATTTTCTTTATTTGTCAGCCAATGAAAAGCAACATATGAACAGAAGAACCTCCTAAACAATTCCCCTTTTCTGTTAAAACAAAAAGGAAGGCTTTAACTTTAACATAGTAAAATTACATATACTAAAACAGTTATCAAGCAAGGATCACAGTTACAATATTTATATGTACTTTATCTTTTATCATAACTAAGGAAAACTATAACAATAACTATCTATTCTTCAACTCCATCAAAGACTCCAGAAGGATATAATATTACCTAAATATATAGGAAGTGCATTGTAAGCAACTTCCAAATTCTAGAATTGACAGAGACATCTCACTGCCTGGACAGTCACCCAAAGTTTTTCTGTAGTGATGAGGCATCCATCTTCAGCCTACAGGTCCATAGTATCCAGCAGACTTTCCATGAAGCAGGAAAATTTAAAGACAGTTCAGTCACTTCCTTCTGTTTCCTGCAGAATGTCTCAGAGACTCTTTCATGAAGCACAAACCCCAAAGGATCATCTCACCTTTAGGCAAGTTCAGCAGTCATCTCTCTGTGGGTTCTTCATGTCCAGTATATGCAACAGTAAAGGCATGAGCAACTCCATAAGGGGCCTCTTTGATGCCCATCTTCCTCAGGAAGTAGCTTGGTTCTGCCAGGAGCATGTGTCTCATTGTCATGAAAAGCCCCAAGTTATTAAAACATTTTCAATATCATATTCTGTAGTCTTTGAAAGATGTAAAGAATGTCTATCTATCTGAAATTTTGCACATCTAGAAAATCTAACATGACTACAAACTTGCCTGTTATAGATGATTATCTCTTAACCTATATTTCTTAATTATACATTACATTTTTAAATGAACTACACAATCACATCTCAATCAAGAGAAGAAATATACATACATACATATATATACACATATATATATTCAAGATTGACCTTAAATTTATATCAATAAACCAAGATCCATACCAATGTAAATTATTCATATCTATATCATATCCCCCTTTAAATGTGAAAGAACATTTATAAACAATATTTGGGAATATGGGTATAGATTAATCCATACTGCTTTGTGCTGATTGGGGGCACTGTTAATCAGGTCTTTTATGGTGTATCCTGTGTGCTAGGTTCATCTCAGTCAGCAGTTTAGCGAAGTAAGCTTTTGAGGGTGTTCATGGCAACCTTTCAGGAGGCCTCGGTCCATGAAACCATATTCGCCTGGAGGCAATCCACAGGTTCTCATCTTCTGTAAAAACAAAAGAAGATGTAGTAAGAGAGGAGTGGGCAGGCCACAGTCCCATGCCTCCTGGCTCCCGTCCATCCGGTGCAGGGCCCCTTGTTCTGTCCCACCCAGCTAGCTTAACTCCTGAAATAATTACACAGAAACTGTATTCATTTAAAACACTGCCTCACCCATTATATCTAGCCTCTTCTTGGTAACTCTCACATCTTGCTTTAACCCATATCTAGTAATCTGTGTATCACCATGGGCTTCTGGCTTACTGGGAAGATTCTAACCTATGTCCATCTCAGGCTGGTGATTCATTGCATCTGCCTGTCTGCCTTCTTCCCAGAATTCTGTTCTGTCCAGTCCACCCACCTAAGGGCTGCCCTATCAAAAGGCCAAGGCAGTATCTTTATTCAACCAATGAAAGCAACAGAAATACAGAAGGACTTCCTACCATTTCCCCTTTTTCTGTTTAAACAAAAAAGAAAGGCTTTCATTTTAACATAGTAAAATTACATATAATAACATAGTTATCAAGCAAGAATTACAGTTACAATATTTATATCTATTTTATCTTTTATCATAACAAAGGAAAACTGTAACTATAACTATCCATTCCTCAACTCCATCAAAGACTCCAGAAGAAGGTAATATTACCTAAGTAAACAAGAAGTAAGCAACATCCAAACCTCTAGAAGTGACAGAGACATCTTGCTGCCTGGACAGTAACCCAGAGTTCCTCTGTATCATTGGGGCATCCACCTTCAGTCTACAGGCCCACAGTATCCAGCAGACATTTCGTAAAGCAGGAAATTTCAAAGACAATTCAATTACTTTCTTCTGTGTCCTGCAGAATGTCTCGCAGACACTTTCATGAAGCAGGAACCCCAAAGGACCATATCCCCTGTAGGCAAGTTCAGCAGTCATCTCTCTGCAGGTTCTTTGTGTCCAGTTTATGCACTCCAGGCAAGAGCAGTTTCTTGCCCAAATGGCTAGCAAACTTAGTAAGGAGCCTCTTCGATGCCCATCTTTTTCTTGAATTAGCTTGGTGCTGCCAGGAGCAGATGTGTATCATTGTCATGAAAAGGCCTAAATTATTAAAACATTAAATGCCATATTCTGTAGTCTTTGAAAACTATGAAGAATGCCTATTTAACTGAAATATATCTTTATATATCTAGAAAATCTAACTAACATGACTATAAGCTTGACTATCATCGATGATTATCCATTAATGACCTATATTTCCTAATTATACATTATATTTTTAAATGAACTACACAATCACAATACCTTAATCAAGATCAGAAATACATATAGATATAACAAAATTGACTTTAAATTTATATCAATAAAGCAAAATCCATACCAATGCAAATTATTCTTATCTATATCATATCCCCCTTTAAATGTAAAATAACATTTATAAAGAATATTTGGGAATATGGGCACAGTTATTTCTCTCCAAACTTATTCCTGCTGTATGGGGGCACTATCAATCAGGTTTTTCATCGTTTATCTTGTGTACCAGGTTCATCTCAGTCACCAGTTGAGTGAAGTAATTTTTTGAAGGTGTTCACAGTGATCTTTCAGTAGGGCGTGGCCTATCATATCATATTGGTCTAGAAGGAATCCACAGGGTCTCATCCTCTGTGAAAACAAAAGAAGAACCTCTTTTCCAAAGCATCATATACTTAGACCCAAATTCTGAAGTCATAATACCTTTAGAACATATATGCTGGTTTATCTTAGCAGACCACACAAAGAAATGTTTCTCTGTACTTAGCTCCTTTAGAGTAAAAAAATTTAAAGAAAACACAATAAAATACATAATCCAGACATTCTGTGAATCTTCCATTTTTACGTGGCTTATTTTTCTTTATTTTTTTAATCTATAACTGTCTGTACTCTGTCTCTTTAAAGACTTTACCCTTTTTTTTAAAGCATCTCTCTATACTCTATTTCTTTTATCTTTTAAGCCTACTATGTACCTTTATTCAACAATGTGACCCATTTAGAGGTCTTTTATGTCTGAATCTATCCTATTGTGAATTCTTTACTATCCAGGATCATTTCTTAAAATGATAAGCACTTCTTAAAAACTTAAGTTGCGCCATGTAGTGGTAATATGGTACTGCTTGTTTCCTGCCCAGTCTAAACTTTAACTGCACTTTTATTATTATAATTATGATATTTCCAGCCTGAGATCAGCACAGTTCAGCACTGTGGAGCCGCTCCTGCCTGAGAGCCATTTGGTGCCCCTGGGCTGCACACAGTTCCAAGCACACAGCAAGTAAATATTGCTATCCCACTGTCTACCCAGGCAGGAAGAGCTGAGCCACAGGCATGGTCTCAGCTACTTTCCTCCTAACTCCAAATGGGCGCACAAACATCCGAGCCCAGGAATGCTCCATAGCTGGAGTTTGCACCAGCAGCAGTGGCCAGGGAGCCTTGTTTTAAAATGGTGCGGCTATTTTCCTGCTGCTATTGCCGAGTCAGGAAATCTCTCTGCAGCATGCAAACAGCAAAAAGCTGTGTTAAACTCTCTATTTGTGTCTAGAATTTCTTTAACCCATATCTAGTAATCTGTATATCACCACGGACTTGTGGTATACTGGTAAGATTCTAACCTACGTCCATCTCAGGCCAGAGATTCATTGCACCTGCCTGTCTGTCCTTCTTCCCAGAATTCTGTTCTGTCTACTCCACCCACCTAAGGGCTGCCCTATCAAAAGGCTAAGACAGTCTCTTTATTCAACGAATGAAAGCAATGGAAATATTGAAGGACCTCCTACACCAAGAAAAACCTCTTTTCCAAAGCAACTTATCCTTATACGCAAATTTGGAAGTCATTATACCTTTATAATATCCATGCTGGTTTAACTTAACAGCCCATACAATGAAATATCTCTCTGTACTCAGCTCCTTCACCATCAAAAAATTCAAAGAAAACACAATAATAAGCAAAATCCAGACTCTCTGTGAATTTTCCATTTTGATATGGCTTATTTTTCTTTACTTCCTTTAATCTATGATTATCTGTATTCTGTCTCTTTAAAAACTTTACTCTTTTTAAAAAAAAACATTAACTTTATTTTATGACACTCTATACTCTTTTTCTTCTCTCTCCCAAGCCTATGTACATTTATCTAAAACTGTGACCCATGTAGAGGTCTTTTATGTCTGAATCTGTCCTATTGTGAATCTCTAATTCTTTACTGTCCAGGAACACTTTCACTTTGTGCTTTTAAAATGCTAAGTGCTTAAGAATCTAAGATGTGACTTTCCTAGGTCAAATATGGTTACTGCCTGCTTGCCCCTCCCAGTCCAGCCTGGTGGGGCCACTGGTACCTCTGAGTGCCAAGTACACTGACCAATTTCCAGGCATACAGCCAGTCCATGTCGCCTTCAAGCACGCCACAGCACTTTACTCACAAACCTCATCCAAATGCTCTGTCACCCTCAGTAGCCAGAGATCACACTGGCAGCACAGCACAGAAAGCTGGCATTTTAAAATGGAACAGCTTTTTTCCTGCTATCGCTGAAAACCAAAAAGCATGCAGTCAGCTTTTATCAACACCAGTTAAGTGTTTTGTTACAGGATTTCTTAAAGAGTGGCGGGGTTTTGCAGCTAAATCTGAGTCAGGAAGCCTCTCTTAAATGAGAGTGCTTGCCTCTAGCAAGCAGAGCAGATCTGAGAACCTGCTGCTACCAAGAAGCCATGCGTTACTCTATTCTTTTCTGCCTAGAATTACTTCCCAAGCTCTCTCAGGTTTTATGTGGATGGAGTTGTCCACATGTTGGCACCATTCTGTTGTCTGAGTTTTCTGTCCCACATGGTTTCTGTCCTCCCACCAGGTCCCACAGCCATTTAGCCCCAAAGAAATCACACAGATGTCTATATTAATGATAAACTGATTGGCCTATTAGCTCAGGCTTCTTATTAACTCTTATAATTAATATTAAACCATTATTCTTATCTATGTTAGCCACATGGCTTGGTACCTTTTTCAACGAGGCAATCACATCTTTCTTCTGTGGTTAGGACAGGACTGGGGAGGAATGGGATTCCTCTTTCCAAGAATTATCCTGTTGTCATTGACCACCCTCGACTTCCTGCCGGGCTTTCCCACCTATACTTCCTGCCTGGCTATTGGCCAATCAGCATTTATTTAAAACATAATTGACAGAATATAGACAATTGCTCCCCAACACTTTCCCCTCTACTTTTTTTTAAACAAGAACATCTGTAGTCCATATTTTGGGAATATGGGCATAGTTTTCCAGGCTACTTACAAGTCCTGACTTGATGCAAAAATATTCACTAAAATAATCACAAACCAAATCCAAGAAAACATCTTAAAATACTCCACTATGATCAAGTAGGCTTTATCACATAGATGCAGGTATGGTTCAACACATAAAAATCTCTCAATGTAATCTACCATACAAACAAACTAAAACAAAAACAAAAATACGTGATCATCTGATTAGACATTGAAAAGACATTGACAAAATCTCACACCCATTCATGACTAAAGTCTTTGAGAGATTGGGTTTAAAAGGAACATACCTAAACACAGTAAAGGCAATATACATAAACAATAAGACAATAACCAACACCAAATTAAATAGAGAGAAACTCAAAGCAATTCTACAAAACACAAGACTGAGACAAGGCCATCTAATCTCTTCATGACTACGCATAACTAGAACAATGAAACAACTAGAGAAGATCAAGGGGATACAAATTGGAAATGTAGTTAAAGTATTACTATTTGCAGATGGTAAAGGAGTACATATAAGAGTACCAGCAGATCCATCAGGAGGGGTAAGTGGGTCCCCTCTGGGCTCTGGCCATTCAGCAAGGCTCCCCCCCCCACTGGCTTTTCTGCTTATCCTACCCTAGCTTACCCCCAAGCACCACTTTCCATCTGCGGGGTCCTAGGGTCCCCCAACTCAGCCTGCTTCAGGGCTGAGGCTCTGGAGAAAAAATGGTGAGTGCAAGGCTGCAGGGGTTTCTTTGTTCCACGGGCTTCTTCTACCAAGACTGCCCTTTTGTCTGTGAGATCAGTGGCCAGCAAGTGGCCCTGAACCAGTACCAGCAGATCCATCAGGAGGGGTAAGTGGGTCCCGCCAGGCTGCCCAGATGCCCCAGGAAGGGAGTACAAGCGACCTCTAATACCCTAAACTTTCTGGCAATTCAGCAGGGCTTCCCTCCCACTCTACTGGCTTTTCTGTTTATCCCACCACAGCTTGCCCCCAAGCAGCCCTTTCCAACTGAGGGGTCCTAGGGTCCCCAAACTCATCCTGCTTTGGGGCTGAGGCTCTGGGGAAAAAGTGGTGAGTACAAGGCTGCAGGGGTTTCTTTGTTCCAAAGAGCAGGCTTCTTCTACCAAGCCTACCCTTTTTTCTGTGAGATCCTTGGCCAGCAAGTAGACGTGATCCAGTACTAGAAGATCCATCAGGAGGGGATCCTTAGATCCAATACCAAACCCTTCTTCAGGAAGGAGGAGATCTGAGAACCAACTCCAGTGCTGAGGAGACCTAAGAGAAAGCAGAACAAGAAAAATCCCCAAGTACACAGCCATAACAAAAATCGGAACAAGTCACCGAGACTCTCTTGACCATGTTCGAAGGAAGAGATGGGCAGGGGCCAATGCAAGAATTCCTCCAACAAGCTGAAAAGCAACATGATCATACCAGGATCCAGCAAATATGCAACAGGAAGACTTGAACAACCTAACCCAGAAGAAGTAGAAGAAATTGACTTTAAACATAACATTATGAAAGTGATGGAGATCATTAAAGATGATGTGAAAAACTCCTTTAAAGAAATGGATGAAAAGATTAACAAAAAGTTAGGAGAAATGAGTAAATCCCTCAAAGATACTCTAGGAAACCAAGAAAAAATAATTAAACAGGTAATGGAAACAGTTCAAGACTTGAAAACTGAAATGGAGGCAATGAAGAAAACACAAACAGAGGGATGGATGGATATGGAAAATCTGGGTAAATGAACAGAAACTACAGAGACAAGTATAACCAACAGAATACAAGAGATAGAAGAAAGAATCTCAGACGCTGAAGATACCATAGAGAAAATAAACACATTGATCAAAGAAAACAACAAATCCAACAAATTCTTAACACAAAACATCCAGGAAATCTGGGACACCATGAAAAGACCAACCCTAAGAATAATAGGGATAGAAGAAGGAGAAAAATTCCACCTCAAAGGCCCAGAAAATTTATTCAACAAAATTATAGAAGAAAACTTTCCCAACCTAAAGAAGGATATTCCTATGAAGGTACAAGAAGCATACAGAACACCGAATAGACTGGATCAAAGAAAACATCCCTTTGCTATATAATAATCAAAACACAAAACATACAGAATAAAGAAAGAATATTAAGAGCTGCAAAGGAAAAAGGTCAAGTAACATATAAAAGGTAAACCTATCAGAATTATACCTGAATTCTCTATGGAAACCATGAAAGCCAGAAGGTCTTGGATAGATGTGCTGCATACACTAAGAGACCACAGATGCAAGCCCAGACTACTATACCCAGAAAAGCTTTATTTCGCCATCAATGGAGAAAACAAGACATTCCAGGATAAAAACAAATGTAAGCAATATGTAGCCACAAACCCAGCCTTACAGAAAGTACTAGAAAGAAAACCACAACTAAAGGAGGCAAACAACACCCATAATAACACAGACATTTAACAGCCCTCCACCAGCACAACTCACAAAAGGGAAACACACAAATTCTACCACAAAAAAATGACAGAGTTAACAACCACTAGTCATTAATATAATTTAATATCAATGGACTCAATTCACCTATAAAGAGGCACAGGTTGACAGAATGGATATGAAAACAGGATCCAACATTCTGTTGTTTACAAGAAACACACCTCAACCACAAAGACAGACATTATCTCAGAGTAAAGTGTTAGGAAAATGTTTTTCAATCAAACGGCCCTAAGAAACAAGTGGGTGTGGTGATATTAATATCTCACAAAAAAACTTCAAACTAAAATCAATCAGAAGAGATGGAGATGGATACTTTATACTCATAACAGGAATAATCAATCAGGATGAAATCTCAATCCTGAATATATATGCCCCTAATAAAAAAGCACCCACATATATAAAAGAAACATTACTAGAACTCAAAACACACATAATACCTGACACACTAATTGTAGGAGATTTCAATAATCCTCTCTCATCAATGGACAGGTCAACCAGACAGAAACTTAACAGAGGAATAAGAGAACAGATGTAATGAATTGAATGGACGTAATAGACATCTATAGAACATTCCACCCAAACAGGAAAGAATATACCTTCTTCTCACCATCTCATGGTACCTTCTCAAAAATTGATCACATACTCAGTAACAAAGCAAACATCCACAGATACAAAAAAAATGTAGTAACCACCTGTGTACACCTTGGAGTACAGTTAGAATTTAACAACAATTCCACCCCCAGAAAGCATACAAACTCATGGAAACTGAACAGTCAACTACTGAACCACTCCTGGGTCAAGGAATAAATAAATAAATAAATTAAATCTTCCTCGAATTCAACGAAAATAAAGACACAACATACCCCAACCTATGGGATACTATGAAAGCAGTGCTAAGAGAAAGTTCATAGCACTTTGTGCCCACATAAAGAAAATGGAGAAAGCACACATTAGTGACTTAACAGCACACGTGAAAGCTCTAGAAAAAAAAAGAAGCAGACACACCCAGGAGGAGTAGAAGACTGGAAATAATCAAACTGAGGGCTGAGATCAACAAAATAGAGACACAGAAAACAATCCAAAGAATCAATGAAACAAAGAGCTGGTTCCTTGAGAAAATCTACAAGATTGACAAAATCCTAGCCAAACTAATAAAAAGACAGAGAGAGAACAGTCAAATTAAGAAGATCAGAAATGAAAAGGGGCACATAACAACAGACACTGAGGAAATTCAGAGAATCATTAGGTCTTACTACAAAAGCCTGTATATCACATAATTGGAAAATGTACAAGAAATGGACAGCTTTTTAGATAAATAACATATGCCAAAATTAAATCAAGACCAGAAGAACAATTTAAATAGATCTATAAGTTGTGAGAATATAGAAGCTATCATGAAAAACCTCCCAACCAATAAGCCCAGGACCACATGGTTTTAATGAGAAATTATACCTGAACTTCCAAAAAGAGCAAATACCTATAATCCTTAATGTGTTTAACATAATAGAAACAGAAGAGCCATTGCCAAACACTTTTTATGAAGCTGCAGTTACCCTGATACCAAAACCACACAAAAACTCAAACAAGAAATAGAATTACAGACCAATCTCACTCATGAACATTGATGCAAAAATTCTCAATATAATACTAGCAAACGGAATCCAAGAACACATCAAAAAAAAATCATCCATTATGATCAAGTAGGCTTCATCCCAGAGATGCAGGGCTGGTTCAACATATGGAAATCTATCAATGTAATCCATCATATAAATAAACTGAAAGAAAAAAAACCATATGATCATTTCATTAGATGTTGAAAAAGCATTTGATAAAATTCAACACTCCTTTATGATAAAGGTCTTGGAGCGATTAGGGATACAAGGATCATATCTAAATATAATAAAGCAGTATACAGCAAGCCGACAGCTAACATCAAACTAAATGGAGAGAAACTCATAGTGATTCCACTAAAATCAGGAACAAGACAAGGCTGTCTTCTTTCTCTATATCTCTTTAATATAGTGCTTGAAGTTCTAACAATAGCTATAAGACAACATAATAAGATCATGGGGATTCGAATTGGAAAGGAAGAAGTCAAACTTTAGTTATTTGCCGATGATATGATAGTGTACATAAGTGGCCACCAAAACTCTACCAGAGAACACCTACAGCTGATAAATACCTTCAGTGATGTGGCAGGATACAAGATCAACTCAAAAAAATCAGTAGCCCTCCTATACACAAAGGATAAAGAAACAGAGAGGGAAATCAGAGAAACATCACCTTTCACGATAGCCACCAATAGCATAAAGTATCTTGGGGTAACACTAACCAAAGAAGTAAAAGATCTATTTGACAAGAACTTTAAGACCTTGGAGAAAGAATTTGAAGAGGATACCAGAAAATGGAAGGATCTCCCATGCTCCTGGATTGGTAGGATCACTATAGTAAAAATGGCAATTCTACCAAAGGCAATCTATAGATTCAATGCAATTCCCATCAAAATCCCAACAAAATTCTTCATAAAACTTGAGAGGACAATAACTAACTTTATATGGAAAAACAAAAAGCCCAGGATGGCCAAAACAATCCTAGACAGTAGTGGTACTTCCGGCGGCATTACCATCTCTGACTTCAAACTCTATTACAGAGCTACAGCAAAGAAAACAGATTGGTATTGGCATAAAAATAGAGACGTTGAGCAATGGAATGGAATCGAAGACCCGGATATTAATTCACAAACCAACAAACACCTCATATTTGACAAAGAAGCTAAAATTATACAACCGAAGAATGAAAGCGTCTTTAACAAATGGTGCTGGCATAACTGGATGTCAACCTGTAGGAGAATGAAAATAGATCCTCATCTATCACTATGCACAAAACTCAAGTTCAAATGGATTAAAGACCTCAATATTAATCCGACCACACTGAACCTGATAGAAGAGAAAGTGGGAAGTAGCCTGCAAAACATGGGCACAGGAGCCCACTTCCTATGTAAAATCCCAATGGCACAGACAATAAGAGCAACAATGAATAAATGGGACCTCCTGAAACTGAGAAGCTTCAGTAAAGCAAAGGACACTGTCATTAAGACAAAAAGGCATCCTACTGAATGAGAGAAGATCTTCACTAATCCCACATTGGACAAAGGTCTGATCTCCAATATATACAAAGAACTCAAGAAACTAGACATTAAAATTCTAAATAACCCAATTAAAAAATGGGGTTATGATGTGAACAGAGAATTCTCCACAGAAGAATTTCGAATGGCCAAAAGATACTTAAGGTCATGTTCAACTTCCTTAGTGATCAGGGAAATGCAAATCAAAACAACTTTGAGATACCATCTTATACCTGTCAGAATGGCTAAAATCAAAAACATCAATGATAGCCTATGCTGGAGAGGATGTGGAGTAAGGGGAACACTCATCCTTTGCTGGTGTTAATGCAAACTTGTGCAACCACTTTGGAAATCAGTGTGGCAGTTTCTCAGGAAATTGGGAATCCCCCTACCTCAGGATCCAGCAATACCGCTCTTGAGAATTTACCCAAGAGATGCCCAATCATTTTACCAAAGCATTTGTTCAACTATATTCAAAGCAGCATTATTTGTAATAGCCAGAACCTGGAAACAACCTATGTGCCTCTCAATGGAAGAATGGATAAAGAAAGTGTGGACTATATACACACTAGAATACTACTCGCTGGGCAAAATTGGGAGCACCAGTGTGGGTATATGGGTTGGGGTATTGATGGGGTTTGGTTGGGGGAGGGGTAGAGGGGGAAGGAGAAGGGAAGGACTGGGGAGAGCTTGGGGGAGTCAGAGGGTGGAGATGGAGGAAGGGCAGATATTGTTGCAGTGAATAAAATATCTACATTAATGGAGTCATTTTGGGATTGGCAATAGACTTGGCCCTTTATGGGATCCCAGGTGTCCACAGGGATGTCCCAGGCTAGGTAATTGGGCAGCAGAGGAGATGTTGCCTGAACTGGCCTTGTCCCATAGTCACATTGATGAATATCTTGATTATCACCATAGAAATTTTGTCCGATGGATGGAGGTAGAGACAGAGACCCACATCCATATCAGAGCAATGGACTGAGCTCCCAAGGACCAGTTGAAGAGCAGAAGGAGGGAGAAGATGAGCAAGGAAGTCAGGACAGCAAGGGGCTGGTCCACCCACTGAGACAGTGTGCCTGATCTAATGGGAGCTCACCAAGTCCAGCTGGACCGGGCCTGAATGAGCATGTGATCAAACTGAACTCTGAATGTGGCTGCTAATGGGGGCAGACTGAGAGGCTATCGATAATGGCACTGGGACCTATCTCTTCTGTATATATTGGCTTTTTGGGATCCTAGTCTATTTTGATGCACACCTTCCTAGACCTGGATGGAGGGGACAGGGCCTTGGATTTCCTACAGGGCAGGGTACCCTGCCCTCTCTTAAGGATGCAGGGGGAGGGAGGTGTGGTCATGGTGGTGCAGGAGGGGACTGGGAGAAGGGGAGGAAGTGTAACTTTTTGAATGAAAAAAAATAAATTGCAGATAAAAAAAGAAGAAGTACATATAAGTGACCCTCCAAAAATCTACCAAGTCGCTCCCACAGCTGATAAACATCTTCAGCAAACAGGCTGAATACAATATTAACTCAAAATCTTAGTAGCCCTCCTATATAAAAACAACAATTTGGCTGAGAAAATAAAATCTTTGAACAATGCCTTTCACAAAAGCAACAAATAATATAAAATATCTTCAGGTGACAGTAACCAAACAAGTAAAGACCTATATGAAGAGAATGTCAAGCCTTTGAAAAAAAATGTAGAAAATTGAAAACTGTATCGACAGGATTAACATAGTTATAAAACATCATATTATCAAAAGCAACCTACAGATTCAACATAATCCCCATCAAAGTTCCTTCATTATTCTGCACAAACTTTTAAAGAAACAATACTTGCCTTCATATGGAGAAACAATAAAGCAGAATAGTTAATACAATCCTGTACAGTTAAAGTACCTCTGGGATTATCACCATAGTTGATTACCAGCCCCATTACAGATCAATATTATACCACAAATATTGGTAAATAACAGGCAGATAGAGCAATGGTATTGAATACAAGACCCAGAAGAAAATACTCAGATATATGGATGCCAGATTTTTGAGAAAGAAAAATTATACAATGGGAAAAAATTGCACAAAGCACAAGTCCAAGTAAATTAAATACCTCAACATAAAGTGGATATGTTGAATATGATAGAAGAAAAAACTTTGAATGCATTGGTACAAGAGATAAATACCTGAGCAAGATACCTTTTACTTATATACTAAAATAAAAAAATTAACATATAATATCTCATGATACTGAAAACTTCTGTAAGGCAAAGGATATTGTCAATGAGATGAAAAGACAGCTGAGAAAACATGAAAAGATTTTTATCAACTCCACATCTGGCAAAGGGCTAATATCCAAAATTTATAAAGAATTCAAGATAGTAGACATCAATAAATTAAATAATCCAATTAAAAATATGGTACAGAACTCAACAGAGATTTCAATCGAGAAATCTCAAATGGCTGAGAAACACTTAAATAAATATTCAGCATCCTTAGACATCAGGGAAATGCAAATCAAAAGAACACTGAGAGTCTATCTTACACCTGTCAGAAATGCCTAAGATCAAATACAAATGGCAGTTCATGCTGAGGAGGTTGTGGAGCAAAGGAAATACTCCTCCATTGATGGTGGGAGTGCACAGTTTTAATCATAATAGCCAAAAGTTGAAAGAAGGCTAGATATTCCTCAACCAAAAAAATGGATAAAGAAAATGTGGTACATTTACACAATAGAATATCAATCACCTGTTAAAAAAATAATATCAGGAAATTTCTGGAGAATGAATGGAACTAGAATATAATGATCCAGAGTGAGTTAATGCAGACCCAGGAAGACAAACATGGTTTGTACTCATTCATATGTAATTATTAGCTATAACATACAGGAGGAACACACTGCAACATATAAAACCAGAGAAGCTAGGAAACAAGGAGCACTCAAGGGTGGGCTATACATGAATCTCACTATGAAGTAGAAATAGAATGGACATTGCCAGTGGATTGTGGGAGGGAACTGAAAGGGGGAATGGAGGAACTGGAATGATATTGGGACGGATCAGATGGGAGGACCATGACTGAAGAGAGAACTAGAAGGAACCACTAGAATCTGGGGTTATGATGTGGGATTCCCCTCTGTATGCTGTGAATATGTTTTGTTAAAATTTGTTAATAAGGAAGCTGTTTTGTACTATGGCAGGGCATATTATAGCTAGGCATTGAAACTAAACTGAACGCAGGGAGAAAGAAGGCAGAGTCAGGAAGGTGTCATGTAGCCACCCAAGAAGCAAGATGTGAGATAAAAAACTACAAGGCTCATAGTAAAATATAAAATAATAGAAATTGGTTAGTTTAAGATGTAAGAGCTAGTTAGGAATATGCCTAAGCCATTGGCCAGTGTTGTAAATTAATATAGTTTTTGTGTCATTTGGGTCTGGGTGGCCAAGAAACAAAAGCACAGTCTCCAATTACAGGGTTAGCTCTGGGATGAGCAAAAAACCTAGAGCTATTGAAACTCCCAGGAATCTATGAGAGTGATCCCCAGCTACGACTCTTAGTAATGGAAGATACAGATCATGAACAGGTTATTTCCTGAGAACAGAAAAGACTCCTGGTGGAGGTACTGGGACACCAACCCAGCCCAAATCCCTTTGACCAACCAACCATTCATTTGTACTGCCTATGAGATGTGCTGGAGGTAAAGATGACGCAGAAATTGTGGGAGTGACTTACTAATGACTGAAATAGTTAGAGACCCATATCATGAGAAGGAGCTCACCCTTGAGGGTCAGAAGTAAGATAAGATGCAGGATACCCCAGAGATCAAGTGTAGAACCAAGCACACACATTGTGGAAAAAAAATAACATAAAAATTTAAACTGAAAGCTAAATGAAATGATTCCTAATGATACTGACATTCTGGTGTAATCATAGATTGATGCCTTGACAACCTGTCATCAGACAGGCTTAACCTAGCAACTTATGGAAACAGATGGAAAGCCCCACAGCCAAACATTAGGTGGAATTCTGAGAATCCTACAAAACAGGGTGAAGTAGGATGTTACAGTCAGAGGTCTCAATGACACTGCAAAAAGTCTCACAGAACCAACTAATCTGGGCTTATTAGGGACACATGGAGACTGAACCAACAACCAGGGAGAGTACATGGAACTGATTCAGGTCCTCTGCATATATGTTACAGTTGGCTAATTTGGTCTTCCTGTGAGACTCCTAAAACTGAGATCCGGGTATGTCTCAGCCACTGAGCCTGCTTTTGTGAACCATTCTTCCTTCTGGATTGTTTCATGCAGCCATATGAGAATAAGGGGCCTAGTGTTACTGCAACTTGATATACAATGTCTTGCTGATATCCATGGAATGCAGGCCTATCTCTGAAGAGAAACAGTGGAGGAGGAAGGAGGAGTGGATAGATGTGGGATGGTAAGGTGAGGGGTGAGGGACTAGAAATCCTTGATAGGGTTGTAAAAGCAACAAATAAATAATATAAACAAAAAAGAAACATAGCATGATAAGAAATCTCACTAGTAAACATTTATTTGCACTTTAAAAATTTGCTCTGGTAATTAAAAATATATTAAATTCCGACCACAGAGTTCTAGTTAGAAAAGAATGATATTGCTAAAACTTCAGAGCTTTTGTGTTGAGTTAACTTACATTAACCAAGAATGTTTTTATTTTTAATGTAGTAAAGGGTAACAAGGCTAGGGATTTTCCAGGGAAAATAGTCACATAGGCATTGTCATCTTCAAATAGACAGCAATGGATGGACTTGAAGTAATTAGGGGAATGCTATTGAAAAAAGTCAAATAGCAGAATCCAGAGTCTGTCTTAGGTTAATATTTCATTAAGTGGAAAATTCTTTTCCAGATCACAAAATATCTTTTAATGTATTTTTGTTGTCTTTTCACATTGTTTGACACTTTCTCTTCTCTCTATGTTATATATCTTTTATAGTCTCCCTTCATGTTGTATTCCCTTTGTCTATGTTTTTAGTTTTCTTTAAATTAAATTAATAGAATCAATTACATTCATTGCATGTAATATGGATACAGTAACATACAGTAACTTTTTTTTAATCTTACAAGGTATGTTTAAGTATCCCCATTAATCTAGAATTCTGTTTAAAAGCCCTTTTCATTAAAATTGGGCTTTCCACATGCTATGGAAATTGTACCATTTGAATTTGTAGCTAAACACAGACGAAAACTGATGCATCAATAATGATGTTGAGAAGAGGTTCATGTAGTTTTAGCTGCTGTAAATAAACAGCAATTTCCCTGCTATGGCTACATCATTTATAAGCCTGATACCCACTCCATACTTACAGTCACTGAAACACTATAGTGGATGATTCCCCACATGCCTCCAGCTTCCTTAATTTAAAAATTACATACATGGTTCTAATATACATGGGAAGTAGAAAAGACAAGATATCCCGAGTAAATTAGGAGCATGGGGACCATGGGAGAGGTTTGAAGGAGAGGGGAGAGGTAGGAAGGGGAGCAGAGAAAAATGTAGAGCTCAATAAAATCAATAAATTAAAAAAAATGATGAGTAGCCTAGGCATTGTAGTGAGTGTCATATTGAGTCCCCAGATTATGGTTAAACTCTACTGAAGGGTCAATCAGAAGAGATACTGGTGATAAATATTAGGTTCTGAATTCTTGGTTGCTTGCCTTTCACTTGCATAAAAGTTAAATTTGGTCAACTGAAGGTAAAGACTGATAATCTATATTCTGGGTGCTTAACTCAATGCTTAGTGCATGATATACTAAGCTAACATTTCATAGACTACAATTTGATTTATTGTTCCTAGTAAAAATATATTTTTATTCAATATACAAAAGTGTGTGCATAAAATTTTCTTTTATTTTACAGTAGATCTAAATGAATTAGAAACCAAGTAGTATACTAGTAGAATTCCAATCTTTGTGTGAGCACATTTCATATTTGAGGAAATATAAATTGAATCTAGTTAAATACATTTTTTTAGGTTTCAGATTTGTTCATACCTAACTGTAAATAGATGAGTGATTATTTACAACAGAATGCTGCAAGTGAACTATGAACAATATTGAATACCAAAAATTCTGAATAAATTAAAGGTATCTAATTGTTAAGATGTTTCAAGTCTGAGTGCTAACAGTATTTACCTTTACTTGATGGCTATTAAAGTCATTTTGCTGAGACAAGAGGAAGTAATATAATGGTAAAGCTTTGGACATAAGATTGTAGACTATACAACAAGGAAGCACAATTCTGAAAAGAAAGGGAAAGATGTAGATGGCAAAAGAACAGTAAGTAAGTGAGTGTCTATGGGAGACTTTATTATCATAAATGTGTAGCTCTTGAAAGAATAGAAAAAAATAGCGGGGAAAAGAAATAAAACTTACAAGGCAGGAAGATAATAAACCATAACTCAGGTGGCTCTGGAAAGTAGGAAGAGCATCATTCTTAGATAATTCTGAAATTCAGGGGTATCTTTTATTCTCAGAAAGGGGAGAAAATAAGGCTGGATTGAGATCTGCATTGGCCCGACAGAGGTATCTAAACCAAAAGTTTTTCCTTGGTTCTCTGAAGGGGCCTGCTGTTTTTCCTTTGATCCAGCCTTCAAAAGACAAACTCATGTTATTCTGCTGACTTTTAATGTCATCTCCATTTACACTTTCTTCCGTGCAGCTATGGTATAGATGGATGAATAAAAAATATTTTCCAATTGTATTTCTATTCTAGAAATAAAACCTCCTAAACTTTTCTATAAAAGTAAGTAAACAAAAACATTGCTCTCTTTATTCAGCCTACATTTTTCTACAATCTTCGCTTACTCCTGAACTCTCTGATTCATCAGGTTCTCTCTCCATGATTAACTGCTCTCTGCAATTAATGAGATACAGGACATGATCTGCTATTGCTCAGATACTAAATACTTTATAACTGGCAACATGCATGGCTTCTTTAAAATACCTTGCTGAACTTCACCTTTTCAACACTGACACTGAATGAATTTTCCAAATAAGTGTCCATGATGTTAATTTCCAGGCCTATTGTATTCACACATCTTGCATTATGTTTTCCATGCCGAGTATCTACTTGTATTAAAGAACACACTGCATTTTTTATGGCTTCACTACAAAGTAGGATAAATTGCACATTACTTCATTGTCAATACCTAAATGAATGATTGGCATAAGCACTCCTAAAATACATGCATTAAATGTGTCTGTCATAATCCTACCAAAAAAAACCTTTGCAGTGCACTGGGACAAGTTAAGACCAGCAAAGAAGTATTAGCAGTCATGCTAGAAAAAAATTAACACATGTATTTGTGTAATTACTTTTAGGAAATTCAATGCTTAGGAGTTAATAGTAAGAGACATATATACATATAAACCAGCATTTCCCAAATATATAATATAATTTTTATACATACATAAATATAATTTTCAAAGGCAAGCTACATATGTAAATTATATGCTTAGTGACTATGTAAACATTAAGATGAGTAGTAAATAAAGGAATTAATTTTAAAACTTTAATCTATTTACCCAACTTCACAAAAGTAGTATTATATAAATATATAATTAGAAAATATTTTTTACAATTTTATATTGTTTTCCAGCTGAATAATTTAGTGGTGTATACTTTGTGTGTGTGTGTTTATGTGTGTGTGTGTGTGTGTGTGTGTGTGTATCATCGAAATTTAGATTAGTTAAATTGTATGCACTCAGCAAACCTCATGACTAATAACTACTGTCACATACCATAACAGATCTAGACAAATATTTAGTCTAATATGACCTGCTTTCAGTTATAACAGATTGGAGGAGACGGTGTGAAAATAAAACTCTTGTTAAAATTACATAATGTGAAATCATTTGAATTAGTAGGTGAAAAGCAGGGAAGAAAAGTGGATGGTAAAGGAAATTCCCAATTATGTAAAAGAAGATGTTCACCTGTGACTTCGAGGAATGTTACACCTTTAAGACAGGAATTTGCGGCTAGAAACTCTTTGAGTCATGAGAATGAAATGGAATTTACTATGTATTAAAACTGCAGTTATGAATCAATGGTGGACCAAAAAATTCAGAGCTTAAAGAACTGGATGATTATTCCCAAAGTCCACAGAGGAGAACAGTACTACTCAAGATTGAAATTGTAAGTGCAAATTTCAGAGGTGAATAGAATAGCAATTTATCTATTTCAATGATCAACATGGTTCTAGATATGTACATGAACAATTCTCAGCATGAGGGAGTGAGGAATGAAGGACAGAGAAGAATGAGGACAAACAAAACTGAAAGTCAGTAGATAGATGGAACAGTCAGAGAAAGAGTACATTTTCTAAACCAGAAGAAGAAAATGCCTGTGGACAACCCAGCTAAAGCAGATGTGCCCTTTATTCCATCTATTGATGGAAAAATATGTTGGGTGCTACAATGGAGAACTTCCCTACTGTCGACTAACATTGCCAGATGGCTTCAACTGTCTAACATTATAGGGCTAATGATAGTCACATGCATGCTTGAGTTATAAGTTCCTGCTGGTGCTTCCCAAGAACTCACAGCACAGATATTGTACTTGACTTTCTTGACAGCGGTGAATACAGAATCTTAAGGTAGTGAAGGAAGGAGGAACTGAGGCTGGAGCTGAATTTTGTGTCTGAAAAGGGCACACCCAGGTCTTTAGACAAGACTTTTGATTCTGAAGACTTTGCCATGACAGGAAAAAGTCAGTACTAATGAAAAATTCTTTATTTTTTAATGAGAATAGAACTCTTAATCACAAATAATACAAGAAACTTGGCCTTTATTCCATAATTATTTTTTAAAAATTTAGTCATTCAATACAGTAGAAGCTTCTAATGATTCAGAAATGAACACAATTAAAAAGCTTTTTCAAAAGGCTTTAAATTAAAATAGGATTCTGACAATTTGCTAGAGAATTGTTGTAGCAAGGCAGATGCATGTCCCACTGACCTGTTAGTAGAATTGTTAGTAGAATTTAAACCTTATCCAGATAACACAGTCCTGTTCCCTTCTACCCCCCGTCAAGTAACTAGTATGTCAGAGATTTCACTGACAGCTGAACTGAAAAGACAATCATAGGAGGCATGGACAAACAAAACTCTGGTCTCACCTGCAAGGACTTTCAAAACCAAGAATTTTACATCCTTTTCTGCAAGACAATGAAGGACTAAAAGAAGGACTTATGAGCTATTCAAATCAACTATTTACCTGTATTCTAAAACCTATTGCCCAAGTCACACAGCAGGTCATGTAAACCAAAAGCGGTAGGGATGGAGCTCAGTTATCAGGGTTTCTGTTTTGTTGTAGCTGCCCCCTTTTTTTCCAGCTCCAAATTGGCTCTGATCTGTAGTGAAAGCTAAGGATCAGTATCCTTGGCATTCCAGAAATCCCCATCTAATCATACACTGAAACATGACTTTCTGTATGGTCAGCATGACCTCTGTGAAAATAAGGGATTCAGATCTATTCCTTACCCTCCAAGATAAATCTGGTGTTCTGAATAAAACTAAGAAAGAGAAACTCACAAATGTGAATCTGAGGGGTCTTATCTGTGGTCTTATCTTTTTTGTCTTCAGCAAGTTATAGTCAGTCCAAAAGATATTGAGGAATGAATGTAGCAGCAATAGAGAGAATGTGGATGATTTTTTAAAATCGGATCTTAGTCAACATCTAGTAGTAAGTAATGATACTTAATCCACTATTGTATTAATTACTAGAGTATTTAAACCTGGAATAAACTAGGTAGCTTTAGGAGTCTCTGATTTTTAAAGACTAAAATAGGTTTCTTTGATTTTGATGTAGGAAGTCAGGGCCCAAATGATATTATTTAAAAAAAAAACTGTGATGCTTATTAAGGATAGAAGACAGACTTATATTTTGGTATTCCATTACAATAAAGAAAGGATTAAGCTAAGCATCCAACTACAATGAATGGAGATTATATCCAAGGAGCAAGGATGAAGTCAGCAGCTGAATAGTTAGCATGAGAAAAAAAGAGAATGAAGAATTTCTAACTTAGCAAACTATAGGATTGTTGCCAAAAATTGGCAAAATGGGGAGCTTCAGAAACCAAGGTCAGGTATATTCATTGACTGTGCTGGAACAATCTGTGTTCTAACTCACTGTGTCTCTTCTCCTAGGTAGCTTTGCACAGTCTCTATTCACTACAAATAGAATGTTGATGACAGACCAAAGAAAAAGTTCTACCTAAGTTTAGCTTTGCCAATTACTGTAGGTACTGGGATGCTTATGTTTGTGAGAGGTTCCATACAGGGTCATGACTGACACCAAAACATATACAACACTAAAAGTTCCATGGAAACGTTTAAAAAAATCAGTAAAGATATGACTCTAGAGAAGTCTGAGCAATTTACATAAAGTCTTCAGAGCAAAGTCTCCATATCTTTGGCAATTGGTTACTGCTATTCACCCTTGGGGGGGGGGCTTGCGAATCTGTTAACTTTCTTAGTTTCCTCCATTTTACTTTTCTTTATATACTGTCCTGTCAGTCTACCTTCTATTCAAAAGATCATTTGAAGAACTTGGGCAAAATAACTATTCTAAATACCAGGACAAAGAAGGAAAACAAAGATTTGGCATAGAATCAGGAGCCCTGACTAAAGTTTAATTCAAAGGAGGGAATTTTAGACAATGTCAAGGAGAAAGATCAATCATAATGAGAGATGTTCTTTCTAAAAGAAGACAGTAAGATGAAGAGAATCATAACATAATTAGATTCTGCATTTCAAGAGAGGTTAAATACTGACTCTGAAATTGACAAATTATGTTCTTTATAAACAGATACTTTTGACTGTATCCCCCATGTAAAACCACATAACAACTTTAAACAAAAACAAAATCTGAAAAATTGCTGTTTTGTAGTTGAAGAGGTTTGTGTAAGTGAAAGCTTTCACAGCCTAATTTCATCCACTACAATTTATGTACCTTCCCTATAATTTCATGAGATGGTTTGGAATATTCCCATTATTTTTCATGTCTTTTGTGTAATTTTTACCAGTAAAGCTATGAAATAAAGGTATGCTTAAACCTTTATTCATGTTGAATTTTCACAAACCAGAGCAAAAATGAATGCTATGGGTTTGATTTTAACAAACAGTTCATGTGTCATAACTTATAATTATTTCTTAGCCTTGGTTAGATATTAAGATGGGAGGACTGGCAAATATACAGCTACATTGCCTTTGTTACCAGCCATGCAATGTTCTCCAAGAAGACAAATGACTGGATTTCATTTTGGTTATTAAAGTAAGGTTTATTATGCTGTTCAAAAAGTACATTTAATAGTGCTTTTATTATATTCAAATAACATACAAAGTTACATGCGTAAAAAGTAAATGAAGTGGAGTCCTGTTTAGAATTACTCCTGTGTGAATTCAGGCAAAGCAAGAATAGTATATTATTCTTAACAAAAAGGCCCAAATCCATATTTGAGATACAAATGCATGCAAGGATGAATGATATGTGTTTCAGAGGTATTTTACTGTGAAACTAATGGTAGTTAAAGCAAAAAGTCATAGGGAACTTTAAATTTTTCTTACAGAAAATGAGGAGTAGGCTGCTCAGTTTTTACAATCTTAGTTGGAATCTGTCCCTCAATATAGCTCCCTTTGTTTCATGAAGCATCTGATTATTGTGGGTCTTAATGTTCATAAATGGAGCAAAGCTTCTTCTTCCCTTGGGAAATACAGAGTCATAGAGTCCTTTCCACTTGTGTGGAAAGTATATGTGTTTGTGTGTGTGTGTGTGTGTATTCATAAAAGTGTGATATATATAGAGATGTGATATATATGTACATACACCATTTGCCTGAAAAACTAATAACCTAGAATATAGAAATCAACATTTAATGGTATTTCATCTAATCGTTAGAGACATGTTTCTAGTGTCTGCAAGAAGATCAATAGTTCAGGGTCATTCTGAGCCACACAGTGATTTCACAGTCAGCATGGAAAACAAGAGACTATGTCATATCTGCTACAGAAGATATGTAAAGTTTACGTAATATTACAGGTTGTTTTTAATAAATTACAATATGTGAGTTTTACCAAATCTAATTTACTGTTCAAATTCAGTACCCTGAAGTTTAGTGAACATAACATATGTATCAAAGATAACTTCATTGTTTTGTACACTTTCACATTTTCATGTGACAAGTAGAAATTGTAAATATGTTTGTGTGGTTATATTGTGATATTTTGACATTCATGTGCTTTTGGAAGACATTTGTATAGAGAAATAATTCACTATAGAATATATTCATGAACTCATTTAGTGATAATATCTTTTTGTAGTCAGAAATAAGATCAATTCTCTAGGAAATTTTGGATTACAAAGTTTTATTATTAACTATTGTCATGGTATTATACATTTGATCTCTAAAAGTACTTGAGAGTGTGTAGTTGAACCTTGATACCCTGTGACTAACATTTTCCAATTTTCTCCTTCCACAGCACATTAGTAAGGGGCCATATGCAGATACTCCAAAAGGATACCAATACAATGCATTAGAAATTTAATAATTATCTAAATAGTATGCTCTTTTTCCCAAGTTTCTAAAAAATAATAATAAAAAAACCTGTTAGCCTTCTGTGGTTCAGCTCTGGATGAGGCCATGGTCTGAAGATTGGTGGTTGCAAGAGCAGCAACACAGGACAGTTCTCAATTTCATTTTAGGAGAGATGGACAGAGAGAATGCACATCCCCAGGAGAGATGCAGGTCCCAGCAGAGGATGTAAGGAATAGGCAAGGGAGAGAGAAAAGGGGAGCCAAGCCACAATGTTCTGTATAAATTTTCAGCCTGACTAACTAGCAGTCAGAGTGCTTCTTTATTTACACATAATTTAGTTAGCAGGGATATATTCATGTTGTTCCAAAACATGGAACACATCATTTTTGTTTTGGATACGTGTTTCACTTCCTCTGGCTCATCTTTTAGTCATCAATTAGAAGCTAGGACAGAATGGAGTTATCATTTCCAATCAATTTCCCTCATGTTTTGACATCATTGATAAATGGAGTTATCTTTTATAATTATTCTTACTCATTGACCCTATAACACAACTTTTAAGAATCGAGAGGCATATGGAAGCCTGTTTTCAAGCTAGTAGCTTTGTGACTACAAGGACTTAGATGAAAACAAAGTCTTCAAGTCACCCCTGGCACAGTGCCGTGTTCCAAACAGTGTATTATTAATTTTTAAGGGTCATAATGCTCAAGTTGAAAAATAAAGCCATCGAACTGAACATAGTGTTTGAAAAAAGGGAAATATGAATGGTTGACAAACCATTTTATTTATTAATTTATTTATTTAAATTTTCAAATATGGAAAAAAGACTGAAAGATTTTAAGAACTGGAGGGGATGGAGGCAGTGAGGAACCAAGGCCTTCCAAACACAGAAGGATTGCCATACACATGCTCTCACAGAGAGTGTGGCAGAGGGCATAGGACCTGCACAGGGCAGGATGCACAGGGCTTGCAAAGTAAAAGACAAAAAAGACTTGTACAGAATTGGGCATGATGGGGGTCCCAATGCTGCAAGAGAAAATGAACATAAGTCCACATCACATCCAACCCATAAACTATCTCCAATTAATAAGCACTTGCTAATTAGTTTTTTTCTATTGATTCTTATTGGTTTTCTGCAATTGAACCTTATTGGGGCCACATGCCCAGCAATAGGTACAACACAAAATGAACTCAGTGGCAGTTTTGAAAAATCATTGATTCATAGTGATTTGTCAGGAGCTTATTTTACTTGTGCATATATATGTTCATTTATTCACTTTTCCTCAGAGTTTCTTTATGTACATACGATGGTTTTGGTTTTGTGTTTTTAATGACATTTCCTGCATGTGCAAATGTGTGTGTCACTATGTCTATATTAGTTTTATTTGAGCTATATGTGAGCTTTTCTTTTTGCTCATTTTCTTCTGTTCATTTAATTTTATGGCCTATTCTGCTATATTTGGTTTTTTGAATCAGCTACACAGCTCTTGGACATATGTCTAAAAGTCTCTATATACTATTGTAGAGGTACTCTTCACCATACCATGTCTGCTTTATTCTGGTGTATAATAAATACTGTGTTATACAATATAGGATTATAGTTAGACAGCTGTTAAGGATGTGCAATCAGCAGGTAAATGGATGGAGCTAGAAACATTTATTACCAGGATACCAAAAGACAGAAATGGCAGACATAGCACTACAACAGTCATTGAGAACCCATCTGGTACACAAGCCCAAAGCAGAGAGAGACACACAGACAGAAGAAAAACATTAGCCCATAATCATAATGGGGTAAGGATGCCCTGAAAACAGTAAAAAACAGCAAAACAAAACAAATTTATTGCTAGGAATTGGTTACTTCTTTTGGAATTGTTAGCAAGTGAGGTCCCATAGAATACTCAATTTTTACAGCCTACTTCTAATGGTATTAATTGCCTACCCACCCCCAGAATTGTAAAACCTTATTTCTGGAGATATCTTATACTTAAATTATAACACATGGAGAAATCAAATTGGTACTCACCTGGTTACCTGACAGCTTTCATAACTGATTTAAAGCATTATGCATATTACAGGAGGAGAAAAGTAACTCTAAGTCTTACCCAGATTAATGTGTGAGACCTACAATAATGACTCACAAGGTAAAACATGCTCAGTTTTGCAAAAGTACATGAGTATCCTGGGACTAACCAAATACTTTCTGATTGTATTTAAGCCATGCTCCCCAAGATGACATTCAGACTTGGCATAATTTTGGGCTAGGAATATGTGAATAGAGTCTCTAAGCAAGAATCTACTACTATTATTCTGCTAAATTGGGATAGTTTTATTTATTTTTATAATTTATATTATTTTTTAAAAAGAAAACACAGTATTGTTTTTTTTTCATTTTATATACCAACCCTAGTTTCCACTCCTTCCCCTCCTCCCATGCCTTCTACCAACCCTCTGCCCCACCCCGCATCCACTCCTCAGAGATGGTAAGGCACATTTGGGACCACTGGCAGTGGGGCCAGTATTTATAACTACTGCTTTTACTGACTTTTTGGGAACCCATTCTCTTTGGATGGATACCTTGCTCAGCCTAGATATAATAAGGAGTGCCTTGGACCATACCCAAAGCCATTGGCATAGTTTTATACTGAGATCTGTGGACATATCATTCATTATACCTGTAGATTATTGCATCTGTCAAGCCTCACCAGGGAAATCTCTGTTAGATGACAATTAACACAGAGACCCACAACTGACAAAGATTTGTAGAGTAAATGACTGTGAGACTTGGCACTAAATGTAATATCTTTGTCACAACCTTTCTTCTAAGGTTCATATATGGTTGAGAAAAGGTGAAGAAAGCATATAACATTTAGAGTTGGTGAATGGCTACAAGGGAACAGTGTATTTCAGACAACAACAAAACAACTGCACATATGAACTCACATCTTTTATGACAACCTGTATAAGACCTGTGCAAGTTCAATCCAGACTAAACCCTAGCACAGAGAGTGGGTATGGGTATTATGTCTCACAACTAACTGAAGGGTTAGCTGTTAAGAGTCTGCTGGTCTGATTTTTTAGGACTATAAACTCTGGGAATTAAACCAAGCTCCAGTGGAACTTCACAAATCTAAGACTATATGGGAAGTGAAAATTGTACTTGATGTGTTTTTTTATTATTGTCATATAGTGTGTAAGGAGGGAAGGTATGTATTTGGAAATAGTTTGGGGTTGTGTAAATATGATCAAATTATATTGCAGAGAATTCTCAAAGAACGAATTACAAAGAATTTAATTAATTTATTCTGTGTTCTGTCAGTTTCTCTTTCTTTTTCAAGAATATTGTCCCTCAGAAACAGCAGATTTTAAAATGAGTACCTCATGACTGGTTTGCCAAGGTAGAACTCATGTGAACTGGATTTAGTGATGGCTGTGACATAGAAAATGCAGGATTCTATTTCCTTATAGTATGCACACTGTTTGTAGGTAACCTGAGCAAGAACCTAAACAAATATGTTCAATGGAAAGTAAAGAAAAGGAGTGATATTCAGACACTGGTCAAAGAGATTTGAAGGAGAAAAAATACTATGTATTCAAACATTATGCTGTTATGTGTCCACTGTGAATACTATTCAAAAGACCAACAGTGTGAATGTTGTATAATCATATGATGTCTCTTACATGGTGTAAGAGGACAAGTTCCCATCTCAGTTACCCCAGTGTTATAGCTTGCCTCACAACATGGAAAATTGCATTTAAAATTGAGCCTGACAGCGCTAGGAATGTCATTCCGTTTCTGGTTTTGAAGACAGACATTTGTTCAGCTCTTGTTCAGGCAGTCAAGTTGGTGAGACTTCATGGATGTAGCTTCCACAGCCACTGTTGGATGCACAATCTCAGAAAACCTCAGTTTCTCTGGCTCTTTCATTATTTATGCCTCTCCTTTTGCAATGTTCTTTGAGACTCAAGTGTAGGACTGTTTTAGCACATGCATAATTTGGGAGTACTCTCCAAAACTGCATTTTGATTGGTTGTGGTATTCCACATTGGAATTCTCCTGTTGTGAAAGAAATTTATTTGATAATTGGTGAGGACTAGACTTATCTTTGAGAAGTATAAATATGAAGAATATAATTAGGTATACACTGGTTTAGTAAAGTGACTTGAATTTCTCATCATACATGTCTTTCATTTGCTCACTTAGTTACATCAAAATATTTTATACTATTTGAGGCTATTTTAAAGGGTCTTGACTACCTTATTTCTTTCTCAGCCCATTTATCATTTTAGATAGGAGGGCTATTGATGTTTTCATTTAATCTTGTATCCAGCCACTTGGCTAAAGATGTTTATCAGTTAGGAGTACCCTGATAGAATTTTTGGGATTGCTTATGTATATAACATTTTATCATCTGAAAATAATATACTTTGACTTCTTCCTTTCCTATTTCTTAAATGAAAAGGAAGGTTTTAATTCTAACATAGTAAAATTACATATAACAAAACAAGTATCAAGCAAGAATTGCAGTTAAAATATTTATATTGACTTTATCTTTTATATAATTAAGGAAAACTATAACTATCTATTCTTCAACTCTATCAAAGACTCCAGAGTAATATAATAATGTCAAAATTAACAGAATGTGCATTGTAAGCAACTTCCAAAAGTCTAGAATTGACAGAGTTATCTTGCTGCCTGGACAGTCACCCAAACTTCTTCTGTAATGTTTCAGGCACCCATCTTCAGTCCATTGGCCCATAGTCTCAGGTAGACTTTTCCATGAAGCAAGAAATTTCAAAGAAAGTTCTGACTATATTTGCAGTTTGTCAGTCATTTTCTTGTGTGTCCTGCAGAATGTCTGACAGACTCGTTCATGAAACAGGAACCCTGCAGGACTGTCTCACCTTCTTTAGGCAGCTTCAGGAGCCTTTTTTTTTTTGTGTGTGTGGGTCCTGCATGTCCAGTTCATACAGGATAAAATCAAGCAGTCCAGGCAAGAGCAGTTTCTTGCCCAAATGGCTAACCAACTCCATTAGGAACCTCTTCGATGCCCATCATCTTCTTGAAATAGATTGGTACTACCAGGAGCAGATGTCTCCCAGTGTCAAAAAATGTCCTAAGTTCTTAAAACATTTGAAATGCATATTCTGCAGTCTTTGAGAGGTTTGAAGAATAACTATCCATCTAAAATATACCTCTCTTAAGTAAATCATGTCTCTGCTTTCTTCTACCAAACAGAGCTCACCTGAGAAGATGCTGCTACCAAAACACCTTGCTAAACTCTGTTCCTTTGTGTCTAGACTTCCTTTTTTAAGCTTTCTCGGGTTTTGTGTGGATATAGTCAGCCACGTTGGTGTGCCAATTTGTAGATAAAAAAAACAAAGAGGAAAATTGTATGGAGTAATAGGTAGATTAGTGTAATCTTGCTCACATAATAATTATAGTGAGTAATAGAGTAACTACTTGTGAGCTATTATTTATAGGCAGTTTACATTGGTATAGATTCTTGTATATTGATACAAATTCAAATTATATTGAGAATGTTCCGATTTCTGTTTACAATATTTGTACACCTAGGCAAATTTATTTTGTCATATTGTATGTATGCATGCTTCTACCTCTACTTAAGACATTTTGTATATTGATGCAATTTTAGGATATTACATTGTACATTTCTGATCAAGATACTTAAACATTGTCTACATTCTCAGGTCATTGTCCTCATTTGTTGCACAGTTGCTTAAAATGTTTAGTATTCTAATATGAAGTCTTAGTCTTTAAGTTATATAAGTATTAAGAATTATAGATCAATAGTCATCCATGTTTACTTATAGTTAGACTAATTAGGTTCTTTAGAAATGTAGAGATTGTATTCTGCATAGACAGGCATATTGAACCACTTCAAAGAGCTGTAGAACATGGAATTTAAATAACTTAGGGTTCTGCTGACATGAGAAATAATTGCTCCCAGCAGAACTGATCTAGTCCCAAGAGAATGCTGAGCACCAAAGACTCTTCAATTGGAGCTTGTTTTCTTCTTGGCAAAACTGAACTTTGGGCAAGGAACTGCCCATGAACTGACCACTGACAAAATGCACAATGTGTGGACTAGACAAACAAGATACAATAAAAAGAAAAGACTGTAAAATCTTGCCAAGCAGGTTAAGACAGTTTCGAAAAATTCCCTGCCTCTGAAAATGGTCTCAGTCACTCTAGGCCTCGGCCTGTTGTACGGCGCTACTTGTTTGTTCCCGCTGCCCAGAACCAAAATAATCACACAAACTGTATTAATTAAAACACTGCTTGGCTCATTAGCTCTAGCTTCTCATTGGCTAACACATACATCTTAATTTAACCCATTTCTATTAATCTGTGTATCACCACGAGGTCTTAGCCTACCAGAAAAGTTTCAGCATTTCTATTTCAGGTGGTGGCTCCATGGTGTCTCTTAACACTGCCCTTCTTTCTCCCAGCATTCAGCCCATTCCTCCCTGCCTGCTTAAGTTTGGCCCTATCAACAGGCCAATGCAGTATTTTATTCATTAATGGTAATCACAGCACACAGAGGGGACTCCCACATCATTCGCCAAAGTTGGTTGCTCCAATGTTGCAAATGAGACTTTAGGTGATTGCCCAGGTAGCCAGATGTCTCTTTCATTTTTTGCACATTTTGGAAGTTGTTTGTTTGCACTTCCTGCTTACTCAACTAATATTATTTTCCTTCTCAGATCTTGAATGGGGTTGAAGACCAGATAGCAGTAGTTACTTTTCTCTCATGGCTTGGCCAAGTTATTTATAATACAAAACTTAGACAACTTAGGATAGGATAATTATTGAAGCATTTATCACACGTTTCTTGCTTGATATTGTTCATGCTGGTTGTAATTCTAATTTTTATACTTGTATATAATTTTGTATTAAGCTTTGAACTCTCTTATTAAAACTAAAAGGGGAGGTGCTGTAAGAGCTCCTTCAGCCAGTAGGCTTTAAGTTACCAGCCCACTTAGGTGTGGCCTCTTATACTACAAATGTCTATGTAAAGTGTGTGCCCACTCTCTCTTCTAGCTGTTGGATTTGGTTGCTATTTCCTCATTCATGCAAAGGACTGTGATCTGTGAGTTTTTCCCTAAATAGATAATCCTTTATTATACTCAAGTTTGAGCTAGTGTGGGATTTTGTTTTAGTGTCCATTTTAATTTAGCCATGTTTCATTTACAAATGTGGTTGCCCTTACATTTGGGACATATATGATCAGAACTGTAGGAACATCTTGGTGGATTTTTTTTCCTTTGATAAGTATGGGATGCCCATTTCCACCTCTTTGATTAATTTTGTTAAGGAGTCTCTTTACTTAGATATTAAGAAGCTACAGTAGCTTTCTTCTAAGGTCTGTTTGATTGGTAAATATTTTTCTACTCTTTTATTGGTATTGGAAGGCCTTCTGTTCATGTGTTACTTTTATTGGTTAATAAATAAAGCTGTTTTCAGCCAATGGCTTAACAGAGTAAAGCCAGGCTGAAAGTAGATGGAGTCAAAAAGAAGTCATGTAGCCACCCACAGGAAGCAGACACCTCCACTGGAGCCTGCCAAACTTTGCCAGTAGGCCCCAACCTCTGATTAATAGAGATGGGTTAGTTTAGGATATAACAACTAGCGAGAAATGTGCTTAAGCTATTGGCCAAACAGTATTACACATAATGTGGTTTCTGTGTGATTATTTTGAGTTAGAGCAGTTGGGAAACGAACAAGTGGCCTCTGCCTGCATTTTACTATGAGGCAATGTCTACCTTTGACGTTGAGGTATTTCTTTCATTTGGCAGAATGATGGATTCTGTTTTTATGTCCATTCTGATAGCCTGTGTCATTTCATGTGCTAATTGAGTCAACTGATATAAAGATTTCTTAATGAACAATAATTATTAATTTCTGTTATTTTGGTCATGGTGGTGGTTTTGTGGGGTAGTATGTGTGTATTGATTATGTTGGTGTATTTCCCTTTTATAAATTTTGATAACATGAAATTATCTAATGCCTATGTTTTTGTGGGTGTACTTAACTTCCTAGAAGTGGAATTTTCTTTCAAAAAGTAGATAGATAATGTTCAAATTTGATTTTGTCATGAAATGTCTTTTCTCTATCTATAGTAACTGACAGTTTTGTTCTTTATAGTAGTCCCTGATCTCACAGAGTCTTTAAGACGTCAGTCCAGGCTTTTCTGGGTTCTACAGTCTCCTTTGAGAAGTCTGGTGTAATTCAAATAGGCTTGTCTTCATATGTTACTTGGTCTTTTTCCCTTACTACTTTTAATATTCTTTGTTCTGTATGTTTAGTGTATTGATTATTATGTGGCAAGTTGATTTCATTTTCTAATCCAGTCTATTAGGTGTCCTGTAAACTTCTTTTACCTTTATAGGCATGTTCTTTTTTAGGTTAGAAAGTGTTTCTTCTATGATTTTGTTAAATATATTCTCTGGGTTTTTGAATTGGTTTTCATCTCCTTTTATGACTATTATTCTTATGTTTGGTCTTTACATGATTTTGTGTTTGGAGTTTTCTTAATTTAATGTTTTCTTTGATCAATGAAACTAATTTTTCTACCATGTCTTCAACACCTTAAATTCTCTCTTCCATCTCTAGTATCTGTTGTTGATGTTTTCATGTTCACTTACTGATATTTTTCATCTCCATGATTCTATCCATTTATGTTTTCTTTATTGCTTCTATTTCCATTTTCAAGTCTTGAACAGTTTTCTTCATCAGCTTATGTTTTTTTATCTTGAATTTATTTTCATTCTTTTAGGAATTTATTGATTTCATCCCAATTTTCCTTTGTCTTTTTCTCGATTTCTTTTGAGGATTTTTTTTTCATTTCCTTTTTAAGTACCTGTATCATTTTCATAAGGTCATTTTAAATTTTGATTTTTTTGTGTTTCATTTCTGTTGAATTGTTCTGGTATTGGTATCATAGGATAGCTGGACTCTGGTGCTGTCATATTGCCTGTTCCATTATTGTGTTCTCATGGTAGCATTTAGGCATCTGTTTAAGCAATATGTATATGTGTTGATTACTGTGTTTGTTTTTGTTGGATTCGTGCTTTGTTACTTGGTTTCTTTTTCCTTTCTGATCTTCTGGCCTAAATGGCCAAGGGTTCTGGTGACTAATGAGTCCTCAGGTCCAACAGGTTGTCCCATTTGTTGTTTTGGGGCATGGGTTCTCTAGATCTGGCCAAACCTCTAGTAAAGCCAAATTCTTCTTCCAAATTTGTAGACCAGGATATTGAGCCCAAAGGAGGGGATCCAATCTGGAGTCGCTAAAATGTCCTGGCCTCTGGGAAAGTGTAAATCTTCTTCCAATGTTGTAGGCCAGTATATGGAACCCATAGAAGGGTTTACAGTTGAGGGTGAGACTTGAAAGATTTTACTTGGTGGTGTCTTTTCTGGGGTCCCTAGGAACAATCTATCCTCTAGACCCTGCTGGGGTAGGGTCTCTGTCTCTGGCCCATGCTCTTGTAAATCTGAAGTCTGTTTCTGACGTTTTAGACTGGGATGTGGAATGCATGGCAGTTTGCAGTTTGGGTTTAGTGGACATATTTTAAGAAGTGTTCGAGGGTGATGGGCTTTGTCTGCCCTAGGACCACTCTGGCATCTGCTGAAGCTAATGCAGTGGTGTGCCTTAGTGCGCAGCCCAAGTGGAGTGTGAAGCCTGGGTCTTTAGAGAATATTAGCATGCAGTGGGCAGTGTCATACCTGGGTTTCCTTGATTCAGCCTGGCCTCCGGTAAAGCACAAGTATTTTTTTTTTTTTTTTTTTTTTTTTTTAATTTGTAGGCCAGGGTATGGTATGGTGCCCAGGTCTGGGGCGCAGTCTGATTTTTTTGGGCAGGTTTAAAAGGAATTAGAGACCAAGTGAGCAGTAGGATGTGTCTTAACGTGGGTCCCTAGGATCAGTCTGTCCTCCAGTACAGCTGCCTACAGCTGCCGGGACTATGGCCTCTAGTATGGAATCCAGGGCAAGGGGTGCAGTCTCATTCTCTGGATATTTGTATGATAGCTTTTGATTTTCCAATACAGCAAAACATTTTCATTTGTTTTATTTGAATTATCAAAGTTTAGCTCTAAAGTACATGTAAGTACATTCTGATGGTATATAGAGAATTAAGATAGAATACTAACAGGGTAATCTTCATACAGAATATAATGAAATTTAATAGTAGATAAAACATTTTACATTTAAATGTATTTTCAAATGAGAAAGTAGTCTATTTTCAATAATATAACTATTCAAAAGCAGAGCAAATAATAATTGATCAAGATACAACATAGTTTCCTGAAAATAAAAAATAAGTTCAAACAGTTTAGATCAAAATTGAGAATATATTTAATCTAGAGAAACAGTTATTTTAGTAAATGATTATTACCATTTTGTAGATAATAATCTTGAAGAATTATAGACTAAATAATAGCTGTGTAAATTCTAAAATCCTCAAGTACTTATAATTGATGTAAACAAACAGACTTCAAAAGAACTACCTGGATATCGCTTAGAGATTTTATTCCTTCAAATGACGTTTACTAGAATTGTCTTGACAACAAGATTGCTTACACTATTACAATGAAAAGAGTTTTACAGAACCATTAATAAAAAGGAGATGAATCAAGTGTCTTTCTCTGCTAAGTAGTACCTTAGCTCAGTTCAATGCTTCTTGAGTGGCAACGTGTATTGTGAAACACAGAGCTAATTGATTTCATCCTCCAACCCTCTAAGCAGTGCAGACGTTATGCAAATGTTTCAGTGTCCATTTTCAGAAAGCAAACCATTGTGATAAATGTTACAGGGATATTTTCTTTCTTTCTTCGTATAGCAGTAAACTGACTGATGTGCTATAGTAGTGTTCAAATAAATTGAAATATTTTGTGAACTAAAATACTGAGACTTTAAAGTATAATTTTTCTAAAGTTTAAACCCTTATTACTTTTTTTTTTAAAATATGAAGTTTAATTCCAGCACTTGGGAGGCAGAGGCAGGCAGATCTCTGTGTGTTCAAGGCCAGCCTTGTATACAAGAGCTGGTTCCAGAACAGGCTCCCAAAGCTACAGAGAAACCCTGTCTTGAAAAACCAAAAAAACTGAATAAATAAATAAAATAAAATGAAGTAAAGTACATAATTAGAACTAAGTTAACCCCATAATGTAAGAAAACATAACACTACAGACAACACAATTCCATCAGGTATATTTTCAATAACCAACATATAAATGAGGTACCTTTCTTCACACAAACCTGTACTCACTTGACGCCATAAACAGAGATCAATTGAGGGAAAATATTATTAATATGAAGCCATACGGACAACTTAAAATTACATTGAGTTTTATAATTATTTATAAATATTTCATCCCTGTGTCCATAAATATCAAATAGTGACAGAGATACAGTTGAAGAAAGAGAGACAGAGTCAGAGACAGAGATAAAAAGAAATAGTGACAGAGTAAGAGAAAGCTAGAAACAGTGACAGAGAGGAGACAAGAAAGATTGGATTTTCCCATAGAACATTTATTAAAAGAATAGATAAATAAAGTCCTGATTAAAACCTCAATCTTATACTCCTGCCTTCAATAACTATGAGGGAATCAAATTATTATATTTACTAGAGTTTAGTGTGCCATAATAGGTGCGGAAGTCCTAAGTAATTGGCATAAAATTTAAGGCAACCTATTTTTAAACTATAGACCTCCTCAGCTGGGTACATATTAGAAATTTTATTATCAAACTAACATAAATGCAAACATTTTCCCAAAGCAGAGGTATATATCAACTTTTAATTTGGAAGTATTTCTCTATTTCTGTCTCAGTGGTGTAGCAATAATACTTCTCTGTGGGATCTTAACTTTTGGGTATACAGCAGCAGTGAGATGTACAGGCAAATGAAAAGTAGCATAAAATAAAAACAGATGCTAGGAACTTGGTACATTGGCTCTGCAATTTAAGAAGTTCCTGAATTCATTGTCTTGGTCATTATATCAAGTGTCATTCAAAAGGGAAAATATAGCAAGAAAGATTCTGCAAGCAAATAAAGTGTCATAGCTATCACTTCTCTTTCAGTGTTTTCCTTGTGAGTTTGAATTGGTTGAAAAATGGGTGTGCATGTTTTCTTTTGTGTCCTGAATTACTTGTCTACCAATTGTATGTTCTTAGTCATCAATGTATAGTATGTTTATTTCAGAATATTGGTTATTGAATTTAATTTATTGGGTTTCAAATATAGGGCCCTTTGCATGTTACAAAATACTACCACTCTTCTGTGTCCTCAAAATCCCCATTTGGGACAAGTTCTGACTCTATTGTTCAGGTGGTACTTTCTGTAGTGTGTCTAGGCTTTGGACTTGTGTTTCACCCGAGGCAGCTTACACAATTAGCTACACAATTAGCTGGAATTACTAGTCTAAGTATATACATATTCTTTATATGATTCCTAGTAATATAATATATATGTCATATAGTTGTGTGTTTTTACACCCTTTGTTTTCCAGACATTGATACTTGCATATAAAAGACCCCAGTTACAATTTGATAGTAGGTACCATGCTTCAACTGAAACTATAGTATTCCCTTTCTTTTTCAAAATTAAACCTGACTAATAGTATTATTGCAATTTAAATTTCTGAAGAATCTCTTCTTAAACCTTTCCATTATACAAAAGTATCAATTTAACTTACAGCAAAAAAAAGGAATGTTTTCAATAGTGAAACATTTTTTTCCTTGTATTGAGTTTGAACATCCCCAAATCAACCTTACCTAACCTGAAAAAAAAAATGCTTCAACAGTGATTTTCAGTTTGACTATTGTTCAGCACAGGTGTTTCTAATTTAATCAGATGTCTTTTCACAACTACCAATTAAGCCTCTTTGTTGGACTTTTGAGGTAATAATTGAAAAATGCCTATTTTTTCTAGTCATTCCAGTCCCCGGACTCCAGAAGTAATAACTTGACACAAGAAAAAGAGCGTAGTCTTATTTCTTGACTGAGTGCTAACAGTAGAAATAATTCAATCAGACAAATATTTTATGCATACATATATAAAAATAGGCGGACTGAAAATTAAGCATATTTTGCACATGACTATAACTTCTAGATGCTTTAAATATCTTTACAGAAAAGACATAATTACAAAGCTGTCTTTGGGTTGCATTTTTAGTTACCTGTTAAGTTATTGTGTGAGACATTATGAATAACTGAACTTCATTGAACTACAAGTGGCTCAACTCATCATTCTCATAAATGGCATTATTTTCTTTGATCCATAAGAAAGTGCAACAGAGACAAATTCTGACAAGACTGTATATTACTGATATGTCAGCTAATGTTTGCTTTTCCCATATGGGATCACACTTAGGCCTAAGAAGACAAAAAATATTGTGCAACATTAGAATACTTCTTAAATGGATAATATAGCTAGTTTTAAAGATAAGCTTCATTTTAGAATGAATTAGAAATAATTAACCAGTAATATGACACATCTTAATGATCTCTCCTTCACAGTAAATATTACAATAATTTCTATAAAAATCAAATTAGTCAATAATGAAACCCTGAGTACTGTTCTAGACTGTGTGAACTGCCTTCTAATGTTTTGACATGTTCATAAAATAACGAACTTCTAGATAGCCATAAATAAAGTATTATGTGATAATTGATGTTAAATGTGTTCCTAAATATGCATCATTATTCTAATGCACACTGTTATAATTTTTCTTGATTGAAATAAAGTGTTTATAACCACATACCAATTTTCTAAAATCGCATCTAAAGGTATGCATCTTTTAAACTAATAACAGTAGTCGTCAAAAGTGCTTACCCACACCTAATATAATCATTTTCATAATTTGAGTAAGCTCAAAGAAGGAATACATAACATACTATTCACCTTTCTTTTCTGAAACATGAACAAGAAAGATAATATCAAACATACAGTAAAAGGTAAAATGGCTTTCTTTTTTGAAGTTTCTTTGGTTATTAAATGATTGAAAATATTCAGCAAAAAGAGAGGCCTAGATATGAGAATTTTCAGAAGAAAAAGAAAGAGGAAGGAAAAGCAGAAGGAAGAGAAAATAAGGGAATAGAGAGCATAGTATATTTAGCAGAAAAATAAAAATTAAAATTAAGAAAATTCCACCTAGGTAGAGACATTACTATACATTATTGTGATATAAATCATTATACAGAAACAGAAAACTTGTTCATATCCCCTGGAAACTGCTCCTTTCCATTTAATTTTTCTCACAGATAGTTACATTTTCTATAGCTCAGAATTCATGATGATTAATCATGGTGGTCAGCTTGATTGGCTAACATGAAAAAGAGAGAAGCCTCCAACATGGCTTCCTGAGCACCATATTGAGACTACAGAAACATTCACCCTGTGGACTGATGTGGGATTCCCCTCTGTATTCTGTGAATATCATTGGTAAATAAAGGAACTGCTTTGGGCCTCTAGCAGAGATATAGGGGAATGGAGCTAGGCTTGGAAAACTAAACTGAATGCTGGAAGAAAGGAGGCAGAGTCAGAGAGAAGCCATGTAGCCCCTCTGGAAATAGATGCAGGAACATCCCTGGTAAGTCACAGCCTCATTGTGATACACAGATTAATAGAAATGGGTTAAATTAAAATGTAAGAAGCTAGATTTAATGGTCCAAGCACTGTTTTAATTAATACAGTTTCTGTATGATTACTTCAGGGCTGAGCAGCCAGAATCAAACAAGCAATCTCTCCTACTACAGTGGACTGAGAAGTTAACAGTTTCTCAGTCTCTATAGTGATGTTGACAGTCATTGGGGGACTACTCGGACTACATTGTGAAAGACAGTCTAACAAATTCCATTTGTAATATATGTTCATTCTGTTTACTCTAGTTTTAATTAATATAATAATTTACTGAATATTTTTCTGAAATCACCAGCATTTTCAGTACCTTGGCACATTCAATATGATTAATTGGAAATTTCAAGATTTCAACCATAACTAAATCAGAAACTTCAGCTTGGAACATAGCAATTGTCTTGTTTCTTTTTTGTTTATCTTTTCCACTTTATTTACCATTCAGAATATCCTCACAGCACTCAAAGTCAGTGCTCAAATGCAAACAGTCATGTCTTCTTAAATAGCTTCATCATTATCAGGATCTGTTAAGAAATTCAAACAACAAAAAATGCTATATGGAATAATATAGAGTGTAATTGCTATTACAGCTCTATCAAACTAGACATAAATGATGACATGGCATAATGAGGGTGCATTTTGTTTTTATGTTTGCTATAGTTTTTAAAAAGGACAACTAATCTATCCTCCTGCATCCTCAGTGGAACTCTGAAACACAGCTTGCTCCAATACTGAGGGGACTTAAGAGGTGTTTGAAGAGCTACACAGCAGGACACTCCACTCTCTAGGTTCTCCCCAGTGGTACAAAACCCAGGACCCCTTCCCCAACTCCCTTCACTTTTTGAGCCAGCCAGCAGGGAGTTCCCTGCAGCCAGGCTCCCCCAAAACACAAACTCATCCAGTCAACTAGTTGCACCCCGCCCTCAAACCCTCCAATTCTCCTGCAATCTCGGTGGAACCCTGAAACACAGTTTGCTCCAATACTGAGGGGACTTAAGTGATGAGTGAAGACACTCCACTCTCTAGGTCCTCTCCAGTTGGTCAAAACCCCGGGTCACTCCCACAACTTCGTTGGCATTCCTAGCCAGCCAGCAGGGAGATTCTTGTGGCTAGGTTTCCAGGAAACCCAAACCAATCCACTGGACTCCCCCAAGCTACTAACTAGCCACACCAACCTAAGAGATGAGAGCTTGCTATAATACTGAGGGGACCAAGAGCTAGCTACAACACTGAGGGAATTAAGAGAGATCACCAAGAGAGCAAACCAGTAGAGAAGACCAAGAGAGAAGGTTTATAGAGACCTCAGAGACTTTCTGAGAAAGACATTGGCAGTACAAAGCAGACCAAGAAAAACTCGCAAACACTCAGACAGTCACTGCAAAGATTGGACCAAGACACAAAGACACTGTAGGCCTCATTTGAAGGAAGAGATGGGTAGGCAACAATGCAAGAATTCCTTCAACAACCTAAAAAGCAACATGGTAACACCAGAACCCAGTGGTTACACAATAGGAAGACTTAATTATTCTAACGAGAAGAAGCAGAAGAAAATGACTTTAAACATAACTTTATGTTATAAAGAGGAAATAAAAAATTCCCTTAAAAATGGAGAAGGCAAACAAAAAATTGAAGAAATTAATAAATCCCTCAAAGAAACCAAAGAAAACCAAGAAAAAACAATCAAACAGGTGAAGGAAACAGTTCATGACTTGAAGACTGAAATGGAGGTAATAAAGAAAACACAAACAGAAAGAATTCTGTATATGGAAAATCTGGGTTAACAAACTGGAACTACAGAAACAAGTATAACCAACAGAATACAAGAGACAGAAGAAAGAATCCCAGGCACTGAAGATACTATAGAAAAAATAGACTCATTGGTCAAAGAAAACATTGATCCAACAAATATTTAACACAAGGTATCAAGGAAATCTGGGATACCATGAAAAGACCAAATCTAAGAAAAATAGGGGTAGAAGAAGGAGAAGAACTCCAGCTCAAAGACACAGGAAATGTATTTGACAAAATCATACAAGAAAACTTTCCCAACCTAAAAAAGTATATCCCTATGGAGTTACAAGAAGCTTACAGAACACCAAATAGACTGGATCAAAGAAAAAAAACCCTTGCCATAAAATATTCAAAACACAAAACATACAGAATACAGAAAGACTATTAACAGCTGCAAAGGAAAAAGGGCAAGTAACATATGAAGGAAAACCTATCAAATTACACGTGACTCCTCATTGGAAACCATGAAATCCAGAAGGTCTTGGATAGATGTGCTGCAGAAACTAAGAGACCACAGATGCAAGCCCAGATTACTATACCCAGCAAAGCTTGCGATCACCATCGATGGAGAAAATAAAATATTACAGGACAAAAACAGATTCAAACAATACGTAGTCACAAACCCAGCTTACAGAAAGTACTAGAAGGAAAACCACAAACCAAGGAAGCCAACAACACCCACAGTAGCACAGACATTTGACAACCCTCTGCCAGCACAACTCAAAGGGAAACACACAAACACAACCACCACCCCCCCAAAAAAAAAACAAAAAACAAACAAAAAAAACTGGAGTTAACAACCACTGGTCATTAATATCACGTAATATCAATGGAATCAATTCACCTATAAAAAGGCACAGCTTAAGAGAATGGATATGAAAACAGGATCCAACATTCTGCTGTTTACAAGAAACACACCTCAACCACAAAGACAGACATTGTCTCAGAGTAAAGGCATGGGAAAAGGTTTTTCAATTAAATGGCCCTAAGAAACAAGCAGGTGTGGCTATACTAATATCTAAAAAAATTGACTTCAAACTAAAATCAATCAAAAGAGATAGAGATGGACGCTTTATACTCATAACAGGAATAATCCATCAGGATGAAGACTCAATCCTGAATATAAATGCCCATAATATAAAAGCACCCACATATGTATAAGAAATATTACTAGAACTCAAAGCACACATCCAACCCCACATACTCATAGTAGGAGATTTCAACACTCCTCTCTCACAAATTGACAGGTCAAACAGACAGAAACCTAACAAAGAAATATGAGAACTAACAGATGTAATGAATCAAATGGACTTAATAGACATCTATAGAACATTCCACCCTAACAGGAAAGAATATACCTTCTTCTCAGCATCTCATGGAACTTACTCAAAAAATGATCACATATTGGTAACAAAGCAGACATCCACAGATACAAAAATTATTGGAGTAAACACATGTGTCATATCGGATCACCATGGAGTAAAGTTTGAATTTAACGACAATTCCACCCCCAGAAAGCCTAATAACTCATGGAAACTGAACAGTCACCTACTGAACCACTCCTGGGACAAGGAAGAAACAAAGAAGGAAATTAAAGGCTTCCTTGAATTCAACAAAAATTAAGACACAACATAAACCCAACCTATGGGACACTATGAAAGCAGTGCTAATAGGAAAGTTCATAGCACTAAGTTCCCACAAATAAACAAAATTAATGTGAGAACGCACACATTAGTGATTTAACAGCACACCTGAAAGCTCTGGAAAAAAAAAGAAGCAGACTCACCCAGGAGGAGTAGAAGACTGGAAATAATCAAACAGAGTGCTGAAATCAACAAAACAGAGACACAGAAAACAATCCAAAGAATCAATGAAACAAAGAGTTGGTTCCTTGAGAAAATCAACAAGATCGATAAACCCCTATCCAAACTAATCAAAAGGCTGAGAGGAAACACGCAAATTAACAAGATCAGAATGGAAAAGGGGGCCATAACAGCAGACACTGAGGAATTTCAGAGAATCATTAGTAGTAACAAAAGCCTGTATGCCACAAAATTGGAAAATGTAAAAGAAATGAACAGATTTTTAGATAAATAACATATACCAAAATTAAATCAAAACCAGATGAACAATTTAAATAGACCTATACGTAACAAGGAAATAGAAGCTGTCATCAAAAACCTCCCAACCAAAAAAAGCCCAGGACCAGATGGTTTTAATGCAGAATTCTACCAGAACTTCCAAGAAGAGCTAATACCTATACTCCTTAATGTGTTTCACATAATAGAAACAGAAGGGTCATTGTCAAACTCTTTTCATGAAGCTACAGTTACCCTGATACCCAAAAACACAAAGATGCAACCAAGAAAGAGAATTACAGACGAATCTCACTCATGAACATCGAGGCAAAAATTCCCAATAAAATACTGGCAAACTAAATCCAAGAACATATCAAGAAATCATCCATTTTGATCAAGTAGGCTTCATCCCAGAAATGCAGGGCTGGCTCAACATATGAAAATCTATCAATGTAATCCATCATATAAATAACTGAAAGAAAAACCATGTGATCATTTCATTAGATGCTAAAAAAGTATTTGACAAAATTCAATACCCCTTATGATAAAGGTCTTGGAGAGATTAGGGATACAAGGTTCATATCTAAATATATATAAAACCAATATACAGCAAGCCGAAAGCTAACATCAAATTAAATTGAGAGAAACTCAAAGCGATTCCACTAAAATCAGGAACAAGACAAGGCTGTCCACTCTCTCCATGTCTCTTTAATATAGTGCTTGAAGTTCTAGCAATAGCTATGAGACTAAATAAAGAGATCATGGGGATTTGAATTGGAAAGGAAGAAGTCAAACTTTTGTTATTTGCAGATGATATCTTAGTGTACATAAGTGACCCCAAAAACTCTTCCAAAGAAATTCTACAGCTGATAAATACCTTCAGTGATGTGGCAGGATACAAGATCAACTCAAAAAAAAAAAAAAATCAGTAGCCCTCCTATACACAAAGGATAAAGAAACGAACGGGAAATCAGAGAAACATCACCTTTCACAATAGCCACAAATAGCATAAAGTATCTTGAGGTAACACTAACCAAGGAAGTAAAAGATCTATTTGACAAGAACTTCAAGACCGTGAAGGAAGAACTTGAAGAGGATACCAGTAAAAGGAAGGATCTCCCATGCTCCTGGATTGGAAGGATCAATACAGTAAAAATGGCAATTCTACCAAAGGCCATCTATAGATTCAATGCAATCCAAATCAAAATCCCAACAAAATTCTTCATAGACCTTGAGAGAACAATAACTAACTTTATATGGAAAAACAAAAAGCCCAGGATGGCCAAAACAATCCTATACAATGAAGGAACTTCTGGAGGCATTACCATCCCTGACTTCAATCTCTATTACAGAGGTACAGTAATGAAAACAGCTTGGTATTGGCATAAAAACAGAGACGTTGACCAATGGAATCGAATCAAAGACACTTATATTAATCCACAAACCTATGAACACCTCATATTTGACAAAGAAGCTAAGATTATACAATGGAAGAATGAAAACATCTTTAACAAATGGTGCTGGCATAACTGAATGTCAACCTGTAGGAGAATGAAAACAGATTCTTATCTATCCCCATGCACAAAACTCAAGTCCAAATGGAGTAAAAGCCTCAATATAAATCCAACCACACTGAACCTGATAGATGAGAAAGTGGGTAGTAGCCTGCAATACATGGGCACAATAAGAGCAACAATGAATAAATGGGACCTCCTGAAACTGAGAAGCTTCTGTAAAGCAAAGGACACTGTCATTAAGACAAAAAGGCATCCTACTGAATGGAAGAAGATCTTCACTAACCCCACATCAGACAAAGGTCTGATCTCCAAACATACAAAGAACTCAAGAAACTAGACATTAAAATTCTAAATTACCCAACTAAAAAATGGGGTAATGGTTTGAACAGAGAATTCTCAACAGAAGAAGTTCAAATGGCCAAAAGATACTTAAGGTCATGTTCAACTTCCTTAGCCATCAGAGAAATGCAAATCAAAACATCTTTGAGATTTCATCTTATACCTGTCAGAATGGCCAAAATCAAAAACACCAATTATTGCCTATGCTGGAGAGGATGCAGAGTAAGGGGAACACTCATCCATTGCTGGTGGGAATGCAAACTTGTGCAACCACTTTGGAAATCAGTGTGGTGGTTTCTCAGGATATTGGGAATCAATCTACCTCAGGATCTAGCAATACCACTCTTGGGAATATACCCAAGAGATGTCCAATCATACTACAAAAGCATTTGTGCAACTATGTTCATAGCAGCAATATTTGTAATAGCCAGAAACTGGAAACAACCTAGGTGCCCCTCAATGGAAGAATGGATAAAGAAAGTTTGGAATGTATACACATTAGAATACTACTCAGCTGTAAAAAACAATGACATCTTGAATTTTGCATGCAAATGGATGGAAATAGAAAACACTATCCTTAGTGAGATAACCCAAACCCAAAAAGATGATTATGGTATGTACTCACTCATTGGTGAACCCTAGCCATAAACAAAGGACATTAAGCTTATAGCTCACAAGCCTAGAGAAGCCAAAGAGCAAGGTGAACCCAAAGAAAACCATATATATATATATATATATATATATATATATATATATATATATATATATATATATATATATCCTCCTGGATATTGGAAGCAAACAAGATAGCCAGGCAAAAGTTGGAAGCATAGGAGTGGGGATAAGGTTGAGTTATGAGTGGGGTGGGGGTGTTCGAAGTGGAGAGGGTTAGGGAGAAGGGAAAGACTGGGGAGAGCTTGGGGGATTGGGAGGGTGGAGATTGAGGAAGGGTGGATATTGGAGAAGGGAATAAGATATCTACATTAAGAGAGTCATTTTAGGATTGGCAAGAGTCTTGGCTCTAGAGGGGATCCCAGGAGTCCACAGGGATGTCCTAAGCTAGGTCCTTGGGCAGCAGAGGAGAGGGTGCCTGAATTGGCCTTGTCCCATGGTCACATTGATGAATTTCTTGATCATTACCATAGAAATTTCGTCCGATAGATGGAAATAGAGACAGAGACCCACATTCACATCAGAGCAATGGACTGATCTCCCAAGGTCCAGTCGAAGAGCAGAAAGTGGGAGATGATGAGCAAGGAAGTCAGGCCTGAGAGGGGCTGGTCCACCAACTGAGACAGAGTGCATGAACTAATGGGAACTCACCAAATCCAGCTAGACTGAGGACTGAATGAGCATATGATCAAACCAGAATCTCTGAATGTGCCTGCCAATGGCTCTGACTAAGAAGCCAATGATAATGGCACTGGGACCTATCTCTTCTGCATGTATTGGCTTTTTGGAACCTAGTATATATGGATGCCCAACTTCCTAGGCCAGGATGGAGGGCGGAGGGCCTTGGGGCAGCGTACCCTGCCCCCTCTTAAGGAAGCAGGGGGAGGGAGGAGGGGTAGTGGGGGAGTGGGTGGGAATGGGAGGAGGGGAAGAGGTGTAAATTTTTGAATGAAAAATAAAAGAATATGAAAAATAATAAAAAGTAGACATAAAAACCAAAAAAGTCTAATAAAGTAAATATATATATAAATAAATAAAATGAAAAACCAAAAAACAAAAAATTACATCACTAATATCACTTATAGGCTTATTTATAAGATAAAAATATAATTCAATAAAATGTAGGTTTTGTATCTGAAAAAAAGAAGATGGCAGACAAAGAGGGTCATTGAAATCAATCTAATGTTAAGAAAAAACACTGGAGTTGTCTTCAAGTTATTTGTGAAAGTCTTTAAAATCTTTAATTCAAATGAATAAACTCTGAAATTTAAATTTTAAAAGGATAAACTAAGTAAATATTAAAAAAGAAAGACATTTTTAATTTATTTGTTCAATATTTTTAAAGCCTCTAATCCTGCAACATAGTCAAAATATGCCCATTTTTATTGTATCCTCCAATGTTCCCCTAAAGTGGTATTCCTTAAATCAATCTAAATCATTAAGCATTTTTCTTGTTTCTATTAAAGTACCTGATCGAAAAAAATACAAGGGATGCAAGGTTTGTTTGGCTTCATAGTTTATGGTGTAGTAGGTCCTTCTGTATTTGTGTTACTTTTATTGGTTGAATAAAGAAACTGGCTTGTCCTTTTGATAGGGCAGAACTTAGATGGGCAGGGAAAAGAGAAATGAATGCTGTGAGAAGAACACAGCAGAGAGAGCCGCCATGGAGTTGCCAGAGTCAGACATGCTTAATCTTTCCCAGTAAGCCATGACCTCATGGTAAATACAGATTAATAGAAATGGGTTAGATCAAGATGTGAGTGTTGGCCTAGAAAAGGCTAGATATAATGGGCCAGACAGTAATTTAGTTAATACAATTTCTGTGTGGTTATTTTGGGGGTTAAGCTAGCTGGGCACTGGGAAAGAGCCCCCTCCTCTTACTACAGATTGGCATCCAATGTGATGGACTAAGTCCGCTTAAAAACCTGAGAGTGCTTAAAAAGGAGAGAGAGAGAGAGAGTTTAGCACAGCTTTTTGCTGTTTGCTGGTGGCATGCCACAGAGAAAATTTCCTGACTCAGCGGCCATAAGAAAAAGCCATGCGGTTTTAAAACACGGCTTCCTGGGCTGTTCAGCCAGTGCAAACCCCAGCTATAAAGCATTTTAATGACATTTGTGGGACCTGAGTGTTTCTGTGCCCACTAGTGTTGGGAGGAAACTGGCTTAGACCATGCCTTTGACTCAGCGCTCCCTGCCTGGGTAGGCAGTGCGATCAGGTTTACTAGGTATTCATTCACAAGAAGGAGAACATGGCAGATTTCTGCCACCATATAGAGAGATGTTTCCAGGCTATGCAATGCTCTACCTGGCAGATTTGGCTTTAACTCAGATAAAAAGAATTTATGTGCTGCACGCTCATTCGCAGAGTTAAAAGTGCTGAGTGCGGCTCCTACCTGGTGGCTCAGAGCTAGCAGAAATGGTACGTCCACCATTTGAAATTGGAGAGAGGTGGGAGCCAACATCCAGAGCAGCTGCAACCAAGCTACTTAGCATTTTAAAAGCTCTTCAAGACAGTAGAGAATTAAGGACAATGCAATAGGATAGATTCAGACATAAAAGACCTCCAAATGGGTCACAGTGGTAGATAAAGCTCGTAGGCTTGGGAGAGAAAAAATAAAGAGTACACAGAGTCATAATATAAAGTTAATGCTTTAAAACAAAGGGTAATGTCTTTAAAGAGAAGGAGTACAGATAGTCATAGATTAAAAAAAATAAGCCACAAAAAATGGAAAATTCACAGAGAGTCTGGATTCTATATATTATTGTGTTTTCTTTGATTTTTTTGACTGTAAAGGAGCTAAGTACAGAAAGACATTTCATTGTATGGGCTAAGCTAATCCTGTATGTATATCATAAAGGTATCTTGACTTCAGAATTTGGGTCTAAGGATATGATGCTTTGGAAAAGAGGTTCTTCTTTTGTTTTCACAGAGGATGAGGCCCTGTGGATTGTTTCTAGTCCCTGCCTATCTACGTTCTGCCCTATCAAAAAGACAACCTCCTGAAAGGTTGGTGTGAACACCCTCAAAAATTTACTTTGCTCAACTGCTAACTGAGATGAACCTAACAAACAGGATACACCATGAAAGACCTGATTAACAGCATCTGCATACAGTACAAAGCAGTTTGGAGAGAAATAACTATTCCCCTATTCCCAAATATTGTTTGTAAATGTTTGCTTACATTTAAAGGGGATATCATATAGATATGAATTATTTGCATTGGTATAAATCTTGATTTATTGATTCAAATTTAAGGTCAATTTTGTTAAACAGAAAAGGGGAAATGGTGTAGGAGGTCCTTCTGTATTTGTGTTGCTTTCATTGGTTGAATAAAGAAACCACCTTGGCCTTTTGATAAGGCATAACTTAGATAGGCAGGGGGAAAAGAAAACTGAATGCTGGGAGAAAGAAGGCAGGCAGAGAGAGCTATCATGGAGCTGCCAGATCAGACATGCTGAATCTTTCCTGGTAAGCCATGACCTCGTGGTGACATACAGATTATTAGAAATGGGTTGATTCAACATTTGAGAGTTAGCCAAGAAGAGGCTAGATATAATGGGCCAGGCAGTAATTTAATTAATACAATTTCTGTGTGGTTATTTTGGAGGTTAAGCTAGCCAGGTGCTGGGAACATGGCCCGCTCCTTCTACTACAAGTTTAAAGAAGTTAGTCCTTGACTTTTTGCTCCTATGCCATTGGGCAAAAGGAGGACATTAGGCCAGGAATATGTATATCCTTCAAAGCCCAGTGATCTATATACTCAACCTAGACCCTAATTACTAAATTTTCCAAGTCATCTAAAAATATTGACAACATTTGAGACAAAGAGTCATCCAGTCTGCTTGTTGAAGACATTTCCTATTTAAACCATGGCACATAGAAAAGTTTATATTCAATCAAAATTATTGAAGTGTCCCTGTTGTGTCTTACTATACTAAAAACACACTATTTCACTAAATATTCCCCAGAAGCAGAAACTTCATCATAGACTGTGACACATGAAATACTCAATTTCTCTGTCCCCCACTAAAATAATCATAAACCCATCAAACAGAAACACAAGTCATAGTGCCTTCACAATTAAGCATCTTCAAAACTTCCTATTTTTCTCTCGTACCTTTGAAAATTCATCTTTGCTTTATAATTTGCTACTTATTACAGCATATACAAACATGCACAGTTATTTGCATAACTTCATCTTTGCTATATCTGAAGCTATAATAAAGTATACAAATTCTATGCAATTGAAATTCCATGTCTAGATCTCATTTTTGCCTAAAAATATCTAATCATTTGATTTCATTATAGCTTCCATATGGAAGCATGGGTGGGTGAGAGATACTTCATGCCTACCCTTGAGGAGTGTGGGAGAGATGACCCTAAGGTCATAAGAGCAGGACCCTGCCTCTCACCAGCTGCAGCACTCAGGAGAGTAGGTTCTACACCTTGCTTGGGGAACACAACAGAGCTGACCCTGTTGCTAGAGGTGTGGATGAGCCAGCCACAGAGTTGTGAGCATGAGAGAGTTGTCAACCATTACCCATCTGTCATGTGGACCCATGGGCAGGGAAGAGATGCCCTCCTTTACCCCTCACACCTTGTGACCAATAAGAGAGCCACCCCTTCCTCTTATCAACTGTTGTTTCACTCAGAAAAGCAGACACACTCCTCACCTGAGCAGCTGAGTAGAGCTGATTCTATTGGCAGAGGTACCGGTAAGGGTGTGAGAGATGAATAGTTGACGGCGACACACTTGTCTGACATATGGAAAGATGTTCTTCCCCCTTTCTCCTATCACCTGTGGGGGTTAAGGAACCTGACCAACCCCCTTACTAGTTGAAGCACTAAGGAAATTGGGTCATTCACCTCGCCTGGGCAACTCAGTAGGGCTGACCCTATGGATAAGAGTGCGGCTGAACAGTAAAAGAATGTGAACAGGAGTGATCTTGCTGCATCCATCATCTCTCATATAATAGTCTGGGTAGGGGAGAGATATTTTCTTCCCTCCCAACCCCTCTAGGCCTGTGGCAGGTGGGCGAGCAGGTTCTGATGTAATGATAGTAGAAAAGCTGTCTGTGTTCCTTTCTAGGGAAATTGGGCCCTGCACCTAGCCTGGGCAGCACAGTAGTGGTGTGTGAAGTCCTTCTGTATATGTGTTGCTTTTATTGATTAATGAATAAAGAAGCTGTCTTGGCCTGTGATAGGGTAAAGTAGAACTAGACAGGAAAAACTAAATTAAATGCTGGAATAAAGAAGAAGGAGCCAGTAGAAGCTATGTATCCCCACCAGAGAAAGTTACTGGACAGAACCTTGCCAGTAAGCCACACTCACATGGTAACATACAAATTAATAGAGATGGGGTAAATTAAGATGTAAGGGCTAGCCAGTAAAAAGCTAGAGCTAATAGGACAAGCAGTGATTTAATTAAAACAGTTTCTATCTGGTTATTTTATGGCTGAGCAGCCAGGAACAAATAAGCAGCCCCCTACAACACAGTAGAACTGTCCCTGATAGTAGTATGGAAAAACCCAATCTGAGGGCAGAAAATAGAAACATTATCCATATGCCTTTCTCATGACTACAAGGGGAAAACTACCCAGTAAAATGCGAGAGAGCTTAACCTGTTGGTGATGACATGGGAGAACTGGTGGATTGACCAAACCTGCAACTTCCCAGGTACAGAACCAGAGTTATTAACTGGCAACAGCAGGATATTAAAGAGGATTCTAATTAGGGCCCAGCATTGATAGTGTGGCATAAACTAGAGGCCTTGAACCAGAAGAATGACTTTGCAATGAACAATGGCAAGTAAAGATATAAGGATAAGAAGGAGTTGCTGCATGATTCACTGTGTCATACTACAGTTTCCATGATGAAATTCATTTTTTTCTATTTTGGTGAAAGGTTGCAAGGGAAGAAAGCTGTAATGAAGGGATGAAGAATCGAATAGGATCAAGATGCATGATGTGAAAGACAAAGAATAAAAAAAAATTAAAAATAAAAAGAAAAAATGAATTTTTCATGTAAAGGAAAACATTTTAGGGCTCAATCTGAAAAAGATATCTATACTGGTTTCTATATCATAACTGTTCTCAGAAAAAAATACCTTTCTTCCATTCCTTTCATTTCCCTTCCCTACCCTTCTATTCCTTGCTCTCCTTTCCTCTCCCTCCATTTTTTCCTCCCATCACTTCTTCACTCCTTATGGTCTGTCCATCTTCTTCCCCTTCCCTCCATTCCTTCATTGTTGGGGATACTGAATATTAAAGGTAATCCTTTGAACATACCAATTCAGTGTTCTACCACCCTTTTATTGAGACTGGCATACTAAACTGAAATGTTGGCCTTGAGCTTACCCTGTTCTCTAGCAGGCTGAAGTGAGGTGTTACATTTCTAATGTGTAATTATTTCAGCTTTTTGGATCAAATTACCTTTGCAGTGTTCAATATATCTGATCCACAGTACTGATGAAGATGTTACAAGTTTGTTGAAGGATTTACACAAGAATTTTGAATCAAAGAAATAGTCAGGCTTGAAAGAAAATCATCACCACACAGATCAGTGCATGGTACAGAGTGGTTTTGCATTTTTTTCTTTGCTGTTTTATAAGACATTAAGACACTGGCTGATCACTTCATTTTACTAAAATTAAATAAGTCCTAGATCCTATCAACAGTATGACTTTTTGAAATGATAAAAACAGTAATGATAGACATGTTCATTTTGATATTTATCATTGCACAGAGGGAAAAGAATATAAGCATCCATGAGTACTGAATGCCAAAATTACTTGAAATTTGAGACTTCAAAAAAGAAAATCCAATGAAGAAAATAGCCATGTGTAATAATACACATAAAAATTTAAAGTTATCATAACAAGTTGATCACATTTTATGAGAATTCATGAACTCATAATCAGTTTTAAATAAAGCAACTTCTCCAATTCAGAAACTGATGGATTTCCATCATTCACTCTGTTCCCAGCTTCTTGCAGAGTTCACTTTAATCTGATTCACCATAGCAAGGTGAAACTTTGCTTCATCTGCTTCCTCCCGTCCCAAAATATCAATTAAGCAATTAAGAAGACTGATGTATTTACTGAATATGTTATTTGTCTTGTGTCATTTGCTATTTAATAACAATAAAATTGAAGGGTTAAATTACTAATAGCAAGCACCAAATATTAAGTTACATATAAATACATATTTGCATGTGTATATATGTATGTATTTTTGAAGTTTATTTTTCAAAAATAGTTTTGTACTTTAAGTTATAAACTGAATTATGTAAGGTTCTCCCTTCAAAAAAGAAAACAAGAATATCCACCAAAGTTCTTTCATAACTAGGTAGCTTGTATTTTGCATTATCTTTGAATTGTTGCATAGACATTTATAGTGATATACAATCAGAAAAAAATGGACTTGCATTGAGTTGATATGTATGCTTTAAATTAATGTTATACAAATGAATACCATCTAAAAATACATAACCAAATGTCAGGAGATGATTAGATTCTGATAATCCAGGAAAATTTACAATGCTATTTAATCAAGAGTTAACCAGTAGATTTTGAAAAGAAAGATTACTTTTTGTTCCATATGTGTTGCAATAATTCATGACTAAGCTCATTTTATACAAAGAAACAGCATATGTTAATAAAGAAGTTAATCTTCCTTGCTCAATATTTTTGTTTTTCTTAACAAATAAGAAGTACAAGTGCTGATCAGCATCTTCAGATGAAATTGAGGGATGAACTGAGTTTAAATAGAGTTGAAATAGAGCAACATTTGTCTTTATCTGATTTGTGATTCATGTTATTCTCTTTTTTAATTAGAAAACTAGCAAACTACAATTTATTAATCTTCTTGTAGAATTTTTTTGCTTTACTTAAAAAGTTAACATAGATTAAAAGCTCTACTTGACGTCTGACAGATAAATGTGAAGAATTTTATGAAAGTATGAGATGGTATTAAGAAGAGTGTTATTAAATGTGGATCATGTGCTGACACAGCCCTCATTTAAGAGCCCAGAAGAAATGAACAGATCCCTTCTGTAGCTGAGATTCAGCTGGGCTTTTACTTGATCATCTTGTTGCCTGTAATAAACTGGGCTTATTCAAATGAGTGTGCTGGTGCTTCTCTTTTTAAAGCTGAATTAGGAAACATTTCAACTGTGGGTGAAATCACAGGGATTTTAGATGGGCTACAGTGCATCCAATGGTGGAAAAATCCCTGATGCCACTTGAGGACATAGCTAGGATGATGTGGAGGCTTTCTCCAACAATTCTGCATTGCTTTTTCTTTCTATCAAGATTTTCATTTGCCTTCTAACTAGATTTATGTTGAAATTAGGTGTAATGTCATTTTAGTAATGATTTAGTAGAATTTCATGGTTCTTCCTATTATAGAAGTTTATTCATCAAAATTCAGATGCTACTTAACGAGACTCACAAAAAAGCAATGCATGAACCAAGTAGTCATTCAACTCTAGTCCTGAATATATTTCCAGATTTCTCTTGAAACAGCAGAACAAATGATAAAGTTTCCCTCTATATGTGGGAGACAGTGGTGAAGCTTGGACTATCTGTGAGACACCTGGCAGTGCGATCAGGGTCTAATTCTGGTGCGTGAGCTAGGTTCTTGGAGTCTATTCCCTAAGGTGGGATGTCATGCTCAGCCATAATGAAGTGGGGAGGAGCTTGGTTCTATACTAACTTAATGTGCCAGACTTTGTTAACTGCCCATGGGAGCCCTTGCCCATTAGTAGGAGTGGATAGGGGTAGGGGAGGTTTGGGGTAAGAGAACTGTAGATGGATTGTAAAATGAAATTTAAAAAATAACTAAAATATCCTTAAGGTATAACTACTAATTAAAAAGAGTGTTTATTGAAGATAATCATATCACAAGGACATGTGCTTAACTATCTATGTTCATAGCAGTTTTATTTGTACTATCCAGAACCTGGAAACAACCTAGATGCTGCTCACACAAAGAATGGGTAAAGAAAATATAGTACATTTACACAATGAAGTACTACTAAGCAGTAAAAAAAAATGACATCTTGAAATTTGCAGGCAAATGGATGGATCTATTAAAAAACATATTGAGTGATGTAACCCAGACTCAGAAAGACAAATATAATATCTATTTTCTTATAAATGGCTTTTAGACATAAAGCAAAGAAAACCAGCCTACAGGCTACGACCCCAGACAAACTAGACAACAAAGAGGATCCTAATAATGACACACATGGATCTACAAAGGATGGTGAAAAAGACAGAATCTCCTGAGTGAATTTAGAGCATGGGCGTCATGGGAAAGCATAGAAAGGGATAGGGGAGGAAGGAAGGAGAGTGGAGAAAAATGTCCAGTTCAATAAAAACAAAAAAGGAGCTTTGTTGAAAGAGTAAATAATAATTTGTTCAGACACCAGGTTGTAATGCTGATATTTGACAGTAAATAACCTTCAACCTTAGTGAGTCTTTTGGCCTGACAGTCATTTCCTCCAAACAAAAAGTAATAAAGTCCAGAAAATTATAAGCCATCTTTACAAACAGATGGATAATCATTTAGCCAATTCTCTATTTTTTTAACTGTTAGTAGTCAATAACCCTTAATCATATGCAAAGATATATTTATTCTCTTGGACATACTAATTTAAATATCTCCAATTATTCATCACATGACAAAAATAAACATTGTTACAAGATAATAAACAAAACAAAATTTTTATTGAGTGTTCTTAGTTGAACTTTAACTGACAGCAATGCTTCAATGGAACATCATAAATATTCTCCAAAACTTTCTAAATAATTCAAGTTTCCCAATCAATGTAAGAAAGTAACAACCAGTAGACAGTAATTGCCAAATTCAGTGTATTACTCAAGAAACAGTCACTTTTTCTTCTGATAATGACTAGCCTTAATATTAAATTTGTATTTAAAATTTTATTTATTTTTTAACATTAGCTTTTTATTGACTCCTTTTAGATTTCACACCATGCATCTCAATCCCACTTATCTCCCTATACTGTTGACTTGGGTTTTCTGTCCTTCTTGGTTTCCACAGTCATTGAGACCCCAAAAAATTACAAAGAGGTCTACATTAGTTATAAACTAATTGGCCCATTAGCTCAGGCTTCTTAATAACTCTTAAAACTTATATTAGCCCATTATTCTAGTATATGTACCTTTTGCAGCAGAGCAATCACATCTTGCTTCTTCTGTGGCTGGACAGGACAGAAGAGAAATGGGCTTCCTCCTTCCTAGAATTCTCCTGTTCTCCTTGACCCGCCTCTACTTCCTGTCTGTTTGTCTGACCTATACTTTCTACCTGGCTACTGGCCAATCACCGTTTATTTAAAATATAATTGACAGAATACAGACCATTTTCCCATGCCACTATACCTTCACATCCACCCTCTGCTCTTGCAACATCCCCACACCAAGTTAAAACAAAATAAGAAAAAAGAGGAAGAGTCTTGTCCTGGAAGATGTGGTTTGACACACTGAGTCATACAATATATGCTTTATTCTATACTTGTTACTTACAAGTGTGTTCAATGCAGTGAGTCATTGGATTCATTTGAGGACCATCATTTCTGCTACCCCTCATCTGCTATGTGGTGGCATGGGCGAAGGCAGAATAAACCGACCTAGCCCCTCATCCCTCATCGAGTGCAGCACTAGGGAGAACAGGCTTTGCTCCTCACCTGAACAGAATACTGGAGCTTTTCCTGCTGACAGGGATGCAGGTGAATACTCCCCCCAAAAATGTGAGCATGGGAGATAGGTCCCTTCCCCTCATCAGCCATATGGGGCCATGAGGGAAGGGGAGAAGCCTTCCCCACCACTGTCTATACCAGATAGGATATTTGGCCTGTAGACTATGATCATTAGATTTGATGAGTTGGCCAAACACCTAATCAGCTGCAGCACTCAGCGGCATGGTCCCTGTGCCTCAGCTGTGCAACACAGAAGAACTTGCCTTGATGGTGTAGGTGTATGTGTACCAGAGCAGAAAGCAAGAGAGCAGGAGAAATGGTTCCAACCATTGTTGCTTATGGTTTAGGGTGAACTAGACAAGGTGGAGTTAGAGAGCTCACCCTGGTACTAAAGATGAGGGAGAACTAGCAGGCTGACCAGCCCAATAACCAACTAGACCCAGTATCAGGGCTGTAACTTAGCCCATTCCAACATCCAACCCATCTATGATCTGCTCAAGCCTATGAAGGGGCTACAGATCCAAAGTTTCAGGAGCTTCATGGCACAAAACAACAGGGCATCAAAGGGAACTCCAAATAAGGGTTTTACCTTCTTTATGATAAAATCATATAACTGTTTATAAATGATAATGAACTATTAGGAATATAATGTACAAATGTATATTTTTCAAAATTATAAGAAATCACTGATAAATATTATTATCACTGATAACTTAACCTCCATACTGATATGTTATAGTGTATATAGTTGTCAGCTAAAGCTTGAGGGATGGAAAATCCTTCATCATTTCCTTTCTTAATCTATAACAGACATTGTCCGTAGAATCAAACTATGTGGAGAGGTTGATAGTACTTTTATTCTTTTCATATTCATAGGCAAATGGATATATGTACATATATATGAAATAAATTATTCTTTTATATTCTTCAGAAATATGTATTTGCATGAATAACTATTATTTATAGATTCATGACTAGAATGAACAATCATTTTAATTTTAACAAATTACCCTTTCTTGATCACAATGAAAAGAAAAATAAGTTTGTATGCTAAGACACTTAACATACAAAAATAAATCCTTCAATGTTTGAGCTACATCCAGTACTCTGGATTTAGCTCATGGAGAACATGCTTCTCTGGAATGTCCAAGACCTGAATGATCCAAGACATGGCCAAACAGAAGTGTATAAATAATAAAGATGATAAAAAAAGACAAATGAACAAAGAAAAAAAGATTGACAATTGCCTCCAATTCAAGTTTAAATTATTTAATATCACAATGACATGCTAGAATATCTGGGGAGGGAGAGAATGTACGAAACAATGAAGATCTTTCACAAATGTAGATAAAAAGTTTCTATTTTAGCTGGCAATTGTTCCTACATAAAAGTTTGAGCCCACAAGAATATATAGTAAATATACAGATGACAGACCAATAGACAGATCCACAGAGTGTACATGTACATGTCTACATGGAATAACCCATTTTGCAGTGCTATGGGAACACTTGTGTTTTGGAAAAGTCACTGTCATATCTATTAATACCTTGTGAGGCGTTGATTCTCCCTTCAAAATGGGATTCATTGCCAAAACACCTCAGCAGTGTAACTACTCCTGAATGGGCAACAGAATGACATTTCTGTCCCCACACATCATGAGGCCTTAGAGAATAACATTCACTCTTTGTTCCAATGGCCAAATTTACATAGAGTCAATCCTACAAAATTACTTGATAACAGACCACATAGAAATGTCTAAAGAAGATAGGCAACATAGAGTCAAACCTACAAAATTACTCGATAACAGACCACATAGAAATGTCTAAAGAAGGTAGGCACTGAGTAGGAAGGTAGTGTGCTACAACTTGGCTAATAAAGAAATGTGGGTGTGCCCAAAGCTGGTTATCACAAAAGAGATTGGATGAGGAGAGTGAAATCCAGGATTCAGGGATGTTTAGTAACTTTATCTAATGGTTTGGATACTGGCTTTTTTGTGGATCATGTCACCTGTTCCAGAGTACTGCTCTGCCAGCTTCTGCCTGTCCTTTTGCAATTTTGATGTGCATATCATCATCGTCTTTGCCTAAGCAATTTTCCAACTATATCTGTAAAATCTAGAAACTTTATGGAGATCTCCCCTTATTCTTCATCTTCTCAGCCCTTCACTTCTCTTTTTCTCCTCACTAGAAAAATAAAGAACATGCAGAGGTAACGTGCTTGAGTTAATATTTTATCTTCAAATTCTTGCTTGCCATAGATAACCTATTCTGAGCTCTGAGGTCCTGAGTTTGGTACTCAAGACTCTGAAACATAAAGAGAGTGTAAAACATGACTATTGTTGAAATAATAATGTCCAAAGCTCCAAAGAGCTTTTCTTTTAAAAATATTTGCTTAGAGGTTACCAAATGCCTATAAGGTTGGAAATTGAGTCATTGTACAAGATTAAAACTTCTTTGGAGTCATAGTACTTATTATAGGGAAATCTCTGGAGACTCCAGATCCAACAGACCTGAATGATTATATTTTGCAAAATCTTATAAGAATATATGTGAAATTGTGGAAGCCTGGTGTATGTTTAAAGTATAGAGGATAATGACAGGATTTAAAATTAGGAGTTGAGTGTTTGCTGGATGCTTTTCCAGAAGATACAAGCTCCATTTCCAATTCTCATGTTAGGCAACTCACAACTACCTATTTAACTACAGTTCTAGGGAATATGGTGCAACCCTAACCTTCACATTCATGTGAAACACATGCCTTACATTCTTGTGACAAGCACCTGTGTTGCCCTTCACTTCTTACTTACATGAATAGGGCCCTTAGGAATGCTGCCTAGGTTTACTCTCAGTTGCAGTTCATTAATAAAATATTTCCTCCTTGTAAACACTAATATTACTTATATTTTTTCTTCTCTGATAGCTGGTACAGAAGAAATCCAATTGTGATTATAGCAATGACATAAAGAAGAGTGGTTGGCACAAGATGAATGTTTGTGCAGGCAGCAGTGCTGTCTACTGTTTCTACTTACTTAAAAGTCCCTCTTCTGTACATTAAGGGGCAGCTGTCATTCTTCCTTCCCAGTTAAATTGTTAGTCATAAGAAATAATTGTTCAGAACGTCAAGTTGCAGTTCATAATCTTTTTCTGTCTTTTGTTACATAAGCCATTCTAACTGATCAAGTAGAAAGCCATAAACGATGGGTTTTAGAATGGAATGTATTTATTTCATGTGAATGACATATTCTTCCTTATACCTAAGAATAACAAATACAGCATATTTGTTACCATAGATACCTCACAATCTGTGGTATGAATCTTCTATATTGTTTTTTGATTTTATGGTAGTAGGGAGTGAGTGGCTTATTTCAGCTTATAAATTCATTCAAAGGGGATCCAGGGAAGTAACTTGGAGGCAGAAACTGAAGGGGAGACTGCAGAAGAATAATGTTTACTGGCTTGATTTCTTCCTTGAATTTCATCAAAATTAGGCAGGCTTTTATTTAAACTTGTGGAATTCTTACAGATGTGAACACATGTTCAAACAGCACATGTGGGGTTTCATGCCTTCTGAACTCATAAGGTCCATGAAGCATCTCGTTTTTGGTATGGGAGGTCCTTCTGCCTATGTGTTACTTTTATTGATTAATGAATAAAGAAACTGCCTTGGCCTGTTGATAGTGCAGAACTTAGGTAGGCAGGGAAAACTGGACTGAATGCTAGGCAGAAGAAGGCAAAGTCAGAAAGATGCCATGAAGCTGCTGGAGACCGATGCTGGGCATTTTACCTGGTAAGCCACAGCCAGGTGGCAATACACAGATTACTAGAAATGGGGTAAACTAAGATGTAAGAGTTAGCCAATAAGAAGTTAGAGCTAATGGACAGTGTTTTAATTAATATAGTTTCTGTACGGTTATTTTGGTCAAAGCTAGCCGGGCTGCTGGGGACAGATAAGTGGCCCTTCCTCCTACAGTTTCTTTTTTGTTGAATTTACCAGGTAATTTAATTCCTCAAAGTATCACTGGAGTGCCCCTCCCAAAGTTCAAGGATAATCTCTAGCATGCATTATAGTTCATTCTCATTTCTTAGAGTGATGAGTAATATTTGATTTGATAATCCAATATTCTTGGAGTAGCAGAGTATGATTAGCACCTAGGAAAGATTACAATTTGTGGATACTTGATTGTTTCTCATATATGCAAAATGTTTTGATAGTTCTTCTAGGGAAGGATAGGTATTAATTTGTCTGACTAAAGGCTGACACTTGCTGTAGGCTTTCTATGTGTTAATATATCCTTGTGTTAATATAACAAAGATACTATGTTTGTCACCGCAGCTACAGTTGGGGTGAGTATTGCTTCTGAGTAGCAGTACTTTTCTCAGCTAATATCCTTGTATTTTCTTTCCTGGTTCCATCTGTAAATTAAATTGGGATGTGAATAACTTACTACTACAGCTGTATTAATAAAAACTGGGTGGAAATAAATATAAACATCACTATTCTTTTGAAAAAGGATGACTTTCAATTTAATATTTTGACTGAGGAGGGGAGAAAAATCCCAGATACCTATACTTGACTTCCCTTATATTGGTAGAGGAAAATAATTATGTTAAATTGTGAGAAAATAATTTTCTGTTTTATGCAACCATGTTTGGGTAATTTTAGTAGCAATCCTAAAGTTTAGTACAATACACTTTCATTGCATCTAAGTTATTATAAAGATGTACAATGAACACATATGTTAAGTGCATTTTCATGTGTTTCAGAAATCCTAGCTAGCTTACAGAGTGACAGCATTTTGCCACCAGCACTGAAAGAGTGCAAGCTCTTCCGCAGTCTCATCAGAATGTATTTTTCACACACAAAGTTATGCTCTGATCCATGGAACTCAGAAATCTTACAGTCAGAGATGCATGTTCCTGCTTTTGCTAGAAATTTAGCTAATGCCTGCAACCTCTTTGGTTAACCTACGTCCTCTCTTGTTCATTCAGAGTGACACTTTGCTGGTATTTCATCATTTCTATGAAGGATGGTGATTGACTGGTGAGGGAAGCACTCAATATGCTTCTTTATTCCTTCATTTTCTATTGGGGAGCTGGAAGAGCACTCTGATTGATCAAGGGGGCTTCTTATACTTCAGTGAATTCTGGAAAATACATAATTTCAGCTTCTCCCAAATGTCAAGGCTTAATCACTTATCAGCTGACTAGTTCCTACAATGGCTATGAGTTGATCTGTGAATATTCTAGACATGACACTCACATATCTCTGAAACTCTCTTCACCATTAATTAAGGCAGGTTACTAGGTGCCTCTGCTCATGGTCAGGCTGCAGAAGATTCTGATTTCTTCACACATGATTTGGCCTTTACACCTTGTTTTCTTTAATTATTATTATTATTATTATTATTATTATTATTATTTTGTTTTGTTTTTTGAGACAGGATTCCTCTGTAGCTTTGGAATGTGTCCTGGAACTAGCTCTTGTAGACCAGGCTGGCCTTAAACTCATAGAGATCCACCTGCCTCTCTCTCTGGAGTTCTGGGATGAAAAGCTAGTCTAGCACTACCACTGCCAGGCTAACACCTTGTTTTTGATTGGTGATTAATCACTCTAATCTGATGAGTCATTGTTTGCTATAAATAAACAACAGAGACTCAACATTTTTAAGGTTTTTCTTTATATATGTTTATATTCAATGTTCAGATGAACATTGAATTTTCCAGAATATCTTTTGTTATCATATTTACATTCCAGAGCATCACTGGTAAATAACTATTACACTGGCATAGCATGCCAGAAGCTATTCATAGTTTACCTACCCATACTGAGAGTGCTGACACTCCAGCTGTCCAGAAGTGATTCATTCTCTAAATCCCATTTTAGAATTTTTACTAAGATGGTTCCTGATACCAACTGTCCTAGATCCATATGCCCTTGAAGATATAACAGAAGACACAAAATTTGATACAAAATGTTTACTCAAGTGCCCTCTTAGAAGCATACAGATCAGGATGGGAGGGATGAGAATGGAGGAAAGGCAGTAAGAAGCCAAGTAAAGGAAACTTCACTCAGGTCTGCCTTGAAATTTAAAAATTTAAAGCCATGTTACTACTTTTTTTCCCCAAGCAAACCATTGTATATGTGATAGCCATTGAATATAGTGAAAAATTAGCCACAGTCTACAGGAAGAAAACATTTGCCTACTCTTGCTAATCCTGTTCAGAAAAGAACTGCCTGCTAATGTATCTTAGTGTTTCCTTGTATTTTCCTCTTGTAGTTTCAATGACCTATGTCTTACTTCATGGGCGTTGGTTTATCTTGATTATTGGGAAAGAGATCCCATTTGCTTTTTATCTGTGGATATCCAGTTTCTGCACAATATTTGCAATGGTTAGTGTGATTTCTTCAGTGTATGGTTTTTGTGACCTTATGAAAAATCAGAGATCACTAGTATTATGGGTTTATTGCTGTCCTACATCAAATTCCATTGGTGAACAAGTCTGTTTTGGGCAGGTGTCATACTTCCTAAAGACTTTCAATATGACCAGAGAAGTCTCACCACATAGTATAGTAAGATACTCAAACAAATCTCATTGTCTTGTTGTCTCATATTAAATTTAATCAAGATACATTTCTTTTCTTTTTGAGGGAAATGTTAGTTCAAGATGGCAACCTAAATAATTGCAGTAATTATGTCCTTGATTCCCTCTGCTCTTCAGTCTTTTCCACATTCAGCATATTAGCAGATTCTAGGATAAACTCATAACCATTGTGTGACATCATTTTTATTTCCATATTACTGTACAATAAGCAGGTGGTCTCTGTACTCCAATACCCCAAACAAAAAATGAGGTTTTGCTGGTGTGCACATGAGCGAGAGTTTTATCAATGTCATTTTTACTTAGACAACAGGTGATAATAGGCATTTCCAAATCATGTATAATATATTATGTATGAAAAGTGTTTTACAATTAACCATATGGGAGGTGGTATTGGCTAGATGTAAGTATTCTGCATTTGATAAAACAAACTTGAGAATATGTGAATTTTCTATTATGAAAGTAATCCTGTATATATACAATGAGTGATTTCATCTCATTCAGAGATACTCATTTTAAATGTGATGATATAAAAATTATATCATATTTTAGAGATTGACAAAGGGTTTTTTTAAAAAAATCTTTCATAACTGTAATGTAGGGTATTCCTTTTAAGAATATAAAGTAGTATACTATAAATTATTGTAAATAATTTCTTTTCGCCCATCATAATTATTTTCCAGAGAATAAAACTTTCGTTCCTGTCTAACTCAAAGCAATACTTAATGGACTATAGGCCATAAATACAAATTTTATTTTTTTCTTGTTTAATAATGTCTTTTACATTTATGTTTTCTTGAGAGTTAAATTATACTTATACTTTTAATTGATCTGTATCTATATGTTTTATCAACTCCTATAATTTCAAATTTTAGAGGTTTCATTTTCCCATTAAAATATGTATAGTGGTCTTAGATGAAAAAAATGAAAACTTCACCTTTACCAAAAATGGCACCATTCTCTTAGTTATCTTAGCATTTTTGGTATTCACATGTCTATTCTACACAATACCAAACTATTGATTTTTCCAAGAGGCACTTTTGGAAGGTCTAATCTGCGCAACAATGTATCTAAGCTCTTTTCAGATGCTTAGCTGTGCACAGGATGAATGTGGCAATACAAACCCAAGGCTTGAAGATCTGACAATACATTATTACAATAAGCTAGGGAAAATGTGAGAATGGCTGGAAAACAGAACAAAGACAATGAATCAAGTGTAATTTCAGAACTAAAGTTGGATTATTTCAGATAACTGGATGCATTGGAATGGAAGAATCATAATTAGAAGAGATGGTCTGCTTCAGCATAAGGTATCCAATACCAAGTGCAGTCATAAATGCATAACCATAAATCTCAGCATATTATTTACATATATATATGATAAGTATTTTACAATAAAAAATAAAATATTAGAGGCCCTGAATTTGAGGAGAAGAAGGTATGGTGGTTTGGAAGTTTTTAAGTGAAAAAAGATGTAAAAAGTGGTATAACAATATTTAAATTGAAAATAACATGATAAGAGGAAAAGTATAGTTTTGAGCATTAGATTGCTTTAATTTGGGACAGATCTATATTGGGACATTTAAGAGAAACCAAAACTGAGGTACAGATTCAAACAGCATAAAAGATTCACTCTCTAAAGTACTTAAATTTGCTCAGAGGTGTAAGAAATAGGAGGAATAAAACAAAGAAAGAATGTTCTAGAACATTAATATTTAACTATTACTATTTAAATTACATCCAGAAATATAAATTTGAATATAAGTTTTTATCCAGAACTATTGAAGGAATTTTGCAAGAAATATAACTATTTAAGTGAATTATTTATGTCTATAAATTATAAAATGAAATATACTGCTTCTACCATTTTTTCTTTATATTGCCTAAGATTATATAAAAACACCAAATTTCATAAGGACACTGAAATCTTTAACATATTATAATAGCCTTAGAGTAAGTACAAGGCCTTTGGGCCAGAGTAGAGTGTTACAATTGGCAGCTGACATGAGCTTTGCCAACGGAAGCAGATGGTGTAGATATGCTTTGGTTCTGTGCCACAACCTCCCCCTGTTGAGAGACCAGCATGTCTGCCAAACATAGCTTGGAAACTGTTTGCCTACTGTGCAGATTAAAGGTTTGGGGGCCGCAGGATAGCTATTTCCTGTGGCTACCTCTCATATTACATGATGTAAGGTTTGAAAAGGTGGAATGAGGATAGAGGCACTGGTTTTAATTCACTGTATTCTGAGAGATTTTTTTCCAAACATGTTTCTGTTGGAAAGTTCATTGATACGAGTGCCACTTTTCACATCTTCTTGAAGTGTCAGTTTCTCAAGAATTCTTTTTGCACAATATCAAAGGAAAGGTAGTAGTTTAATCAAGCAGCATTCTTTTACAAAAGTTTGTTCAGCCATGAAAAAAAATTGCATGCAAAAAAACAGTATATACACTGCACATTTATGTTTAAGAATGCATATGTATAAGCAAATACATACATATATAGTAACAATAAAAACTTTGTGTAAGACTAAAGCCAATGCAATAACAAAGGCCATATTTATATAAAGCATCTATAGTTTATACTTGCTTTCATAAATTTTAAAGTGATCGAGAGATATAGAATGCTTTGGAAGGAAAAAATCTTGTAATAATATTATAATCTCAAAAATTGAAAAAAAATATTTCCAAGTCTAGGATGTTGGTCCACAGATTTTATGATCGATGTAATACATATTAATAAACAAGATAGAGTATACTTGCTTATTTTTGTTTCTACTAAACAAGCTTGTTTTTTAATTGCTTTGTCAATGAAGCAAAAACAAATAAAAGAGCTTGTAAAAAATGGCCTTCCTTATTGCTTGGGCTTTACAAAACCCTGTTGGTTTTTTGCTAGAATGTGAAAACAATTCACAGAACTGCAATTTTTTTAAAAAATATAACCTGGAAAGTTTACCTCAGAAACAATGAGAAAATATAGAGTGTAGGATTTTTTGTTTTGATTTTTAATGAATTAATGTTATAGATAGATCTCCTTTCAAAACAAGTAAACAATATCAATTACTCACATAACTATTCTAGACTGAAGCAAAAGAATCTCGTTCTTTGTGAGGACAGTCTTGTTCACAGAGTAATACCTTGTGTCAATCCTGACTAAATAAATGGAAACATTATATTAGGAAATAAATAAATGGAACAGTAAACTTTTAAGGATGATTCTGTTTTCAAATATTTTCTCGTCTGTAATTAGAACTTCCAATTTCCCTCCTTGACCAAGTGGCCAAGATTCTATACCCTTATTGCTTTATTACTACTTTTCAACCTATTGATACTTCTAAACTAAGACTTTCTCCTTTTCAATTCTCTTAGTATTCTTTTCATTATCATTTTGTGTCCATTTTCAATATATTATGGAGGAAAAAAATAAATCTCCTATCCAGATCAGTTGATCTATTTAAGGGTCACACACTGACTACTGTGGTGGCTGAGGAAAGGTTCCTGAATGCTACTGGTTGGAGGGAAAAAATGAAGCAGTGTCTTGCAGTGTTCAGTGAGATCCCTCTTGAAATGTCTTCTCTCTTGGTCCAGTCACCAGCTTTCACATTTAAATACCTATGGACTGTGCTGGTAACTCTAGTAATATAGCAGTTTTGTGGACTGAAGATAGGGAGAACTGTGGATATGCAGCGAGCACAAAGCTCTAAGCGTCTTTTAAGTTTATTGTGTTCAGAATTCAACTCAAAGTTTTCCATCAATTTATCTTTGTTGATGATAGTCTTATGCTTATGAGTACTATAATCTTAAAAAATAACATGGGATATAGAAAAAAGAAACAAAACTGAGAAAAATACGTAGTCTAGGAAATGCAATTGAGATTTAAGCATAGACACTGTAGGTCCATCTGACATAGCACGACTTTTGAATCAAAATTTGAGGGAAGTGACAGATATTTTATTAACTGAGATGTACAAGAAAGAAGTTTCAAAAGGAAACACACACATGAACATTTCTCGTGTGTAGATAGAGATAGCTGAAATATCACTTGTTTAGTATTGGTTTGAAAATATCTGTTTGCTCACAATAAAAACTGCAGCAACCAAGAGTCAACTTTACATTTAGATCACTTAACAGAAGTAAAGTAATTTCTCTAATACTATGAAATTTAATCCAAGATTTACAGAAAATATATCATAATAATAAATTTTAAGATAAACTAAATTATATGTTTAAAATTATGAGTTAGTCATTTTACTCAAAATGATTTAATGAACTATAAATAAATAAGACATCAAAAATAAATTATAAACCTTAATAAGTCATTTATGAAGAGATATTGGATCAAAAGAGATATATTGTGGGCTACAGAGATGGCTCCACAAGTAAGAACATATTCTACTTTGACAGGACCTGAATTCATTCTCAGAAACCATGTCAGGGAGTTTTACAATCACTTGTAGCTCCAGCACTAGAGAATTGGACACCAGCTTCTGGACTCTGCAGGTACCTGTACTCATATGCCCCAAACCACACATACTCACAAACATAATGAACAAACGACATAATCACAAATACTTCCAATCAAGTTTCAAAAAATTTCAAATATTATAGAGAATTTTTAGTTAAATAAAAACACACATAATATCACATAGAAAAACTTTGCAGGCATAATTAAAATTTCCTGCTTAATTTTAAGGATTTTATTTAATATTCTTAGATATTATTGCTAAATATCTTGATTTCTCTCCATGAACTAAATGCAACATCTAAAGATGAGCCATAAAAACAAGACTTACAGTGATATTGCTGGTGTCTTCACTAGCCTTGGAGATTATCCCTATATTAACTTGTGAATAAAGCATAAATGAACATCTAGTCATGATTTAAAAGAAAATATACTTCCATAACAGAGAAAAAACCTGAGAATACAGAAAGCTCCCACAGTTGTATAAGCAGAGTTGGGATGAGAATTTTTGTGATAATTAGTGGATATAATTTTGTCTGTATTGAAAATATGCCCATTCTGATGTTTTCAAAATAAGAAGTAGGAATACCATCTGCCATGCCAAAGATTGCTTCTTTCCCATCAGTTACATGTTTGTAATTTTAAAAGCTTTTCAAAAAGTGTCCATGCTTCTTAAAGTAAATGCCATTTATAAATCCAAATATAATATTTGTAAATAAAATGTGTGGGTAACTATATAGAATACTGATAATTTTTTCTGAACAAGAGGTTCCTCAAAGTGAATCTTTGTTGAAGAAATAGAAAAGGCCAATTGTCTACTATATACTTTACTAAATAAGGATCCTAGGAATTATGTCCTTTTTTATTACAACCTAAGGGTCTTTAATTAAAACCTTGCATGATATGAAGAACATTATCTTTAAAGACTAAGATGCCACAGCAGTAGGTAATCTGGGAAAGAGTTAATGGGAGAATGGAAAAGGACAGGAGAGGATAAAAGCTTATGAATAAGATCAAAGCTCAAATACATGTACAGAAGAAATTGAAAGATTTTTAGAGATATTTTTGTTGCCTACTAATTTGTAGGATTATGTGTGTGTAATACACATATATTTAAAATAATCATCTAGTCAATGTATTTGCATCTGAACTGAAATAGATTATTTATTTGTTTAAACCAAAATAATATTTTTCTGAATGAAACTACACTTTCACAAATTTGCTATCACTGGTAACACCAATATAATTATCTACAGAATATCAGACATCAAAATTAATGACTGCATTTCCAGGGAGCACATGATACAGACACAATTGATTGAATTGTTTTATTCTTTCTTAAGTATTTTACCATTACCTGCTGTGGGACAATGGTCTTTTATCCTATCACTTGTGTATTTTTAATAAAGTAATTATTTTATTAAATAAAATAATTTAATAAATTATAAAAATAATCAGCTACTGCCTGATTGGCCAGTAGCCAGGCAGGAAGTAGAGGTGAGGCAACAAGAATTCTGGGAAGAGGGAAGTTGCAGTCTGTAGTCCTGACCCAGACACAGAGGACACAATATGTTACTGCCTCGCGGAAAAAGGTACCAAACCATGTGGCCAACATAAACAAGAATAATGGGTTAATATAGGTTATAAGAGTTAATAAGAAGCCTGAGCTAATGGGCCAATCAGTTTTATAATTAATGTAGACCTCTGTATATTTTTCTGGGCCTGGATGACTGCAAGACCAGGTGGGACAGAAACCTCAGTCAACAATTTCCTAGGTATCTCAACTTAATAAATAACTTGATTTAATGACCTTCAATTTAGCATTGGTGATTTAACATTTTCAAAACATTTAATAGTTTCCCTAAGTAATGCATATTGCATTATGCATTATGATATTTTACATAGAAACACAAGGCATACGTTTAGTTTATAATGCCAACAGTGCAATCACAATATGTAACATAAGCATTTAAGTTGTTTTAATAATTTACTATCCTTCTGAATATAGATATTTTCAGTACTTTTTTATCACAGTTTTTTTTTGTTTTCTTTTTACAAAACTAATTTAGCTATTCACGGCTTATTTTATTTAGCAGCAATGTACTTTCGGTAAAATTTTTTCAGAATATAGCAAAAAATAATGGCTTATGATTGTGTTACTCAAAAGTGATTTCCAAATAGTTTAAAGCTGATAGAAATCCTGGCTGAGTCTAATGAATTCAGTGTCACTGTCAACAGTGAAGAACTTCAGAAATTTTGTGCTTTCACACTTCTTCATCTGTTTTGGTTAATTTACACTACAATGGCTAATTCAAGGCCTTTATCTGACTTATCAATCACTTATTTTTACCAAAGTAAATAGATACTTCAGTTGGAATTATAGAAATTATGGCTCCAAGACAAATACATCAATTAAAGATAGAACTTTCTATAAATGTGTAATTTTTGTTACTATTGAGATTATATTTAAGATATTATAATAGAAGTTTTTCTTTAATTATAATTTTTTACATGGATTTAATTAATTTCAAATAGTTGAGGTCACAAAAAGATATATCACGTCTGATGCATTCAAGACAATTTAGAATATATGTTTATTCTGTAGGGATGAGCCTTCAACAGTTTAGGGACTGAAGAAGATCCATGGTGTCATTGTACTAATCACTCAATTTAACTTATCTGTTTTAGGGAGCAAAACTAAGTTCTCTGTACCCAATGAAAAAGGGAAAACACACACATGCAAGCCTTTAAAATCTGTCTATCATCTTCTTTCTTCTTTATTTATTTTCTTACCAATATCCATATGTATCCTTTCCGTCTCACTTTATGTCTTCCGTCTAACTTTCTTTCTATATATTTCTGGTGTTTTCCTTCTCTTGTGTCTTTATTTTTTCCCCTTACAGATCATACACTGCAGGAAAATCTTTCAAGCAATCTAAGTGTGTACATACTATGTCTTTCTGGGTCTCTCAGGAGGATCTTTTCTAGTTCCTTCTTTTGCTTACAAATTTGATGATATTGTTTTTTAACAATTGAGTAACACTCCACTGTGTAAATGTACCACATTTTCTTTATTCATTCTTTGGTTGATGTTGCATACTCTTTGTATAGTTTCCAAATAATTATTACTCCTAATAGTTTGGCAGCCTGTTCTCTAATCTGCCCTGGGCAGAAAAAAGGAGTGAGATAGTGGAGAAAGTCAGTCATTAGATTGACAGGCAGTGAGTAGGCAGGAGGTGGGGTTCTGGACATTCTACCTGAGTGTTCATATTTCACTGTGTTTGCTAAGATTCATTTTAATTGCTGACAGTTTTCCTTATTTTGCTTCTAGAAAGGTTTGAACATTAATCTTCATAAACACACAAATAATTTCCTACCAAAGAAAAACTCTTGATTTATATTAACAGAAAAAATATCTTTATAACACACATTAATAAAATTAACAATAATATTAATACATTAAAATAGTTATTTATTTTTTACATGAAGCATTAATTTTTATTTTGTTATTTTTAAATCACTTTTTAGGCATTCATTTATTATTCATTACCTTATCCTTAGAGGTAAACCCAGTACGATGCATTTTAGAGGCATGCTAAATCATCCAGTTGTCAAGCCTCAAAACTTTACCTGATGTCTTCAGATTATATGGGTTATATCTTGTTTCATATGTTATTTGATAATGTTCCCAGGTTTCTAAGTAGGACACTAGATTTTTCTTAAAGTTAAGGCCTTTGCCATTGATAAAAAGAAAGACAGCAACCCACTATAAGCTGTTGGTACCTGTCAAACCAATGAACAGCTATATAAATACATTAATGATCACGTTAACAAATAAAAGATGAAATTAATAACATAAGAGTAAGCATAAAACACTCTGTCTTAGTTAGAATTTTCATTGCTCTGAAAAGACATTATGAGCATGGAAAAATTTAGTTGAGGTTGAGTTACATTTTCAGAGGTTTAGTTATGGCAGGGAACATAGCAGAGTGCGTCAACATAGGAGTGCTGGAGAGCTTATTCAGAGTTCTACATCTGGATTACCAGGCATCATGAAAAGAGAGTGACACTGACCTAAGGGGCTTCTGAAACACCAAACCCATCCCACAATGACACACTTCCTCCAATAAGGCCACACCTACTCCAACAAGGTCACCCCTCCAATAACACCACTCCTGATGTGTCTATAGGAGCCATTTTCATTTAAACCACCACATACTCCAATTCCTGTGATCTTTGCAATGGGCCTGACACCGTTGCTGTCTATTTTAAGGCTACTTTTGTATATACAAAAATTGAGGCAGCTTTGTTTTGTGAAGTATGCGAGGTTTTACCTGGTCAACTTCATTGAGGTAGACGTGTTGGTCCGTGTTTATGTTTACAGGTGACTACAGATATGAATGTCTTATAATTTTAAATAGACGTTTCGTTTGCTTTCTGAAACAAAGCTAAGAAGTTAACTGCTAGAACCACAATTTGGTTGTCCATACAAATTCCCTTAATTATGATGTAGTATTTAGGATTACTATTACTCTAATGAAACACCATGGCCAAAGCAACTTGAAGAGGAAAAGAAATGTTTCAGCTTAAGCTCCAGGTAGTAGTCCATCACTGAGGGTGTAGGGACCAAAACTAAAACAGGGTAGGTACTAGGAGGCAGGAGATGATGCAGAGGACATGGACCAATGATACTTACTGTTTTGCTCAAGAACGTTTGTGCATCCTGCTTTCCTTTAGAATCCAGAATCACTTCTTCAGGTGTGCACCAAACACAATAAGCTGGTTCTTCTCCAATCAATCACTAATTAAGAAAATGTGCTGTAGTCTGATCTTATGAAGGCATTTTCTCCATTGAGTTCTTTTTCTCAGATGAAAACACCTTGTGTCAAGTTGACTTAAAACTAGCCAGCACATATGTAGTGAGTGGAAATATTACTAATGAACTCTTCTCAAACTAAAGAAAAACAAATATACCCTCACCAAATGAAAAGGGTTATATTATATTAGAAGTAATGAACTCATAACAACATTAAAATTGCAAAAATATCAGAAGAAAGCAGATAAGAAAAAATATATTTTATATTTACATAACTCATGAGAATTCATCTGATTAAAACATTATCTTAATCAGAAAATCATTTAGATTAGAGCCTCACTATTTAAAATATAACTGAAAGCTGCTTGCCTGATAACAAAGTTTCAGAATTTGACTGTTTATAAGTTAAATATTTGAAACAGATTAGAACATGACAATAAAGTTTTTTCAAATCTTCTTAAAAATAATTCATAAGATATAAAATTGAAATATTTTATTCTAGACATGAGCATAAATTTCCTTTTAAATAGAAAGCTTTTATGACCATGAATACATATCTTCATAAACTTAGGGAAAATAGTAATTCTTATTTTTAAAGTCAAAAAAGTTATCAATAAGGTTATTACAACATTCTCCTCTTATCAATCTTCTCTATACTTCAGAGTGTCCATAAAAAAATTGAAGACACATTCCTCAAAAATTGAAAATTCTTCTTTGGTATTACTTATTTTACCATACTCAGTTCACTTGTCTATATATAATAAGGTGATGTTAGAAATGCCTATTAAATTACATTTTATAGAAAATAAACTGGTAAAAGAATACTTCATGAGAAATTCATTTTTAAAACTTCATCATATTAAATATGACAAACATTTAGTCTTAGAAATTCAGTCTACAGTAAAATCCTAATACCTGATCTTTCTCAAATTAAAAAGCGTTTTTGTAAAAATTATATTATAGGAAATTTTAAAATGATACAGAAGTAGAAATGGTACTTTTAAAATTTTATGAATGATGCAAAGCACAAAGATAACTCTAAATGACTCAGTTGAAACCTATAAACATACAATTTTTCTAAGCAACAACACAATGTTCGCAGTGGTGTATGAATGTTATGCATTATTGAAGGTACTTTGCTATAAATTTAGGATTTGTCATTGAATCCTGATGAAAATTGAAAATAAATATTTCAGAATCATGCACACAAACGTACACACACACAAACAAAGCATATATACTCTAGTTTAGTAACATCATTAATTAAACACAAACCAAGACACTATCCCCAAAATGTAAGGGACAGGAAGAAAAACTCCAACAAGTTATACAGTAAACAGGGAGCTGGAGAGATGTAGCACTGGCTACTGTTCTAGAGGACTCAGGCTTGATTCTCACCATCCACATGGCAGTCCACAACTGTCTGTAACTCAAGTTCCAGGGCATCCAATGCCTTCGTCTGGCTTCCTCTGGCTCCAGACACAAATGCTATACAACATGCTTGCAGACATGAAAAATAATGATATCTTTTTTTTTTGAAAAAACATGCAGAAACAAATATTAAAATAGTCAGTCTTCCTTTATCAATAACTGCTTAAGTTTTGGGCTTAGCAGTGTACCTTTGTAAATCTAACAGGAAAGTTGAGACTGAAATCATACAAGTGTACACAATCAGTCTCACGAAAAAAATAAGAGTGGTGGTGGAAGCTTTAAATGAAACGTAAAATCCAAAGACAATAAACACCAGGATATAAAAATATATGATCTACTCCCTTCTGTCCATAGAAATCTCATTATTATTATAAAAAATAAAGATAAATAAAAGGTGAAAAAATAGAAAACTAAATTGTGTATGCAAATATCAAAATTAGAACTAGCATAAGTATATGATAATTAGACAAATATACTTTATATTTAAAAGATTGCAAGAGACATTATGAATGTTATATATTGAGCAACTTTAATTCTTTACAAAGGTGTATCCATTAAAAAATACATATCAAACACGATTACTCCCCAAAATATGAAGTAAACATTGACAGAAATGAAGAATGTTTTAAAGGGCATATCTGTTCTCATCTCCCTCATTCACCTTTGCCTTTCCTGCACCAGGATACATCTCTGTCCCATTCTTTCTGGCAGTTAATTGCTCTGCCCAGGCTAGCCACATTTCATTTATAGGACTAGTAATAATAATAAACTTTTTCTCCTAGCAACCTTTCTTCTCAGCAATCTCCATGAACAGATGCCTAAGGTCTCCAGGATCTCAGTAAATCAATGCCTCTCCAGCCACACCTCTGGCTGAGCGTGATCCCACAAACTATCAACCCTCCCCTCCTCCACGTTGCCCCATCCCTGCAGGAAGTAGCCTGACTTGAACAGGTGCCCCTATACCCAAAGACTGTGGGAGGTTTGGGTGGAAGCATCACCCCAGCCCCTGGCATCCATATGTCCAAAGAGTCTGGAATGTTTGGTTGGAATTTCTATCCCAAATTCCCTCCCCTGGAAGTTTCTTCAGTCCAGATCCCACCTCTGAGAATGCCTGCCAAATGATGACCCCTCCCCAGAGATGTTCAAGACCACTCCCACAGGGTATTTAACCAGCACCCTAGTGAACAAACACGTGGTTTTCTGGTCTCATCTCTGGGGGGCTGGAATGCCATCCACGACCTTTGGTATCTATTAAATCTGGGTTTTTTCTATTTTGGTTTGATTCGGATTATTCCATCAGTGGAGAGGTTTATTGGGTTCAGAAACTTTTCAGTAAGAACAATGAGTCACAGTTAAAGAGTAATCGTTGAAAGACTGTATGAGAAAATAGTTGAAGTTCTGTTCAAAATAGCATATCTTAAATCCCTACTGACTTGGACAGAAATAGAAATGTCCCAATGTGAGAGGACTTGACTGAGTATCTAGTCAGAGAAAGTGTGCTCTGAACGTCTGAGAAAACTTTGGTATTGGGTGGAGCTCATGCAGTTGGCATCCTTTCTGGCTAAAACGTAAGTCCATACTGTCCCACCTCTCCCTCTCTTGCTTCCTCTACCTGACTCACCCTCAGTCTACTTTTCCCTTCCCTTCCCTTACATCCTCCCTCCTCTTTCTCTATATCATCTTTTCCTGTCCCTTTCATCTTCTTAGTTTCTCCTCTTCTGAGATGGTACTTATGGCAGTCAGTCTGCCCTTCAAGTTTGCTGCCCTTCAAGATGTTCTTGATCCTCTAATGTTTCTACTGCAGCACTCCAGTGACACTGTGGAGGCATTTTGTTTACTTTTTTTAACCTCTGGTCAGTGATTTCAAAAAGAATTTAAGATTTTGCATGAGTTTACCCATGATGAGAACACATAACTCACAATCTTTATAACACAGATGTAAGAACATGTGTAGACGTATGAGAACACAGAGATGTATAATATAATCTGTAGAACACAGATGTAAATATTTCCCTGCTGTCCAGCAGAGATTTCACCTCTCTCAATTATTGTGTTATAGAAACTTTTCTACTTTAATGGTAATGTGTAAGCAATCAAAATCTAATTCATCTTGCTTAAAGGATACAGAAAACAGGCAAAAATGACCCACAAATTCAAAGAGTTAACACATGATAAACATTCTTTGATTTGCTCATTTATTTCATTATTGATTTATTTAATTCTGTTACATGTGCTTATCCCTTCCCTCTTTTTCTCAATAATCCAACCTTAGAATCCTATATGTGTGCCTCTTTCTTCCTTTTTCTATCTGGGATGAATGCACAGGTTGACTTTGAGGTCTTCGTTCCTAGTGAAGCAGGTGGCAGCCCTGAAGTTGCTGGCACACTTGTGTTTGTGTCCCTCAGTAGAGTACAGATGGCAGGATCACTGATTGAGACAACGGCCTCATGTACAAATCTGAGCAACAGAAACAGCTTCTGCCCTTTTCTGCTTCTCACCCCATCAGAGAAAGAATTCTATAACTTATGGAAACAGAGACTATTTAAGAGGCAGCCACTGGGTAAGACAAAAGTGCACTTTGTAAGAGGGATAAGACCTAGTAGACAATTATTTAAAAAGAATAGATAATATGTTTTCCAGATTCTTTTCATGAGCCAAAGATGAAGGTTGAAGTTCGTATTCTAAATGGATATATGAATGCTCATTATCCAGTTTATCTCACTTAGAATATTTTATTAATTACTTATATATATTATCTACATATTTTTATTTATATATATTTATATGAAAATCTTGTTTCTGTCTCTATGTTATATACATTCTGTGCTATAAACACAATCACTGGTCTGTAAAATAGAAAGGAAATATCATTATTTTCATTTATAATAAAATTTTCTTTCCAACAGATCTTATCTAGCGGCCAATTTATATCTTTGATAGTATGTGTTATAATTTTGCTTCACTGTGGCAATTTTAAAAATGACAGTTTACCACATTTTTCTTCTTTATTCTACTGCTTTGTGATTGTTGTAGTTACATTCATCAAACACCACATTCAAATGCAGCAACATAATTGTGGCCATTTAGTGTCTATAATCACTTGCAGAAAATGAGTCAGAATTAGTCCTTCTTTGGAATATGTAAGGAGCAAAACAGCGAGCTTTGGTGTTTAAAAACAGATGAGCCATTTTCTACCTTCATATTTCTTGCAGAATTTATGCCTTGTCTGATTTTCTTTAGATTGGGAAAAGTGTGTGTATCTAGGAGGAATCTAAATAAGTATATTATACAACTGTTATATTTGGGAGTAATATAATATGTCCTGTGTTTAAGGGACACACACATTTAATGTTTTGTTTAAAGATTTGTCCATTTAATTTTGGTGATCTGTACATCCCAGGAAAATTTAATCTTTAAAGAAACATTTTAAATACAAGAAAGCTTCTTTCTTTTCATGTATTTCTTACATAACTGTGGAAAAACTCACTGAGAAATATACCATGATTATAACAGCATTACATTTAAATTAAAACATTTACTGATGTTTTTATTTTTATGTGGTGTTTTTCTTTTTGTCAAAGAGGCAATATTCTTCTTGCTTTTAAATGTGAAAACACTGTACTTATATTGGCACACACAGTTTGGAAATAGGAAGAAACTCAATGCTGCACGATATCACTTTTACATTTCAGTTTCCTTCTTATTTGTTCATCACCAGGAAATTTGTTATAGATAAAACAAATCTTCTTTGTTTATCATGAGTTTAAAGTGTCTTAGAAGGAAATTCCCTCTTTTACTTTTATACAGATTTATTCATAACTATATATTCAGTGAAGGCATAGAACAGTCTGCTTTGCTACATACAATCCAATTTTGTTTAAGTGTGTTATAAAACTTTTGGGGAAAAGTTGAAAATTGCATTAAGCAATAAAACATGTGTGTTCAATGTTTCTACTCCTAGGGTGTGACTGAATGAATAAGATAACATCTTAATGTGACCCTTCCTATGCTTCTTCAATGACCATACATTGTTTTGAGGAAGTGAATGTTGCAGGAGCTCCTTCAACCAATAGACTTTAAGATACCAGCCCACTTGGGTGTGGTCTTGTTTGCTTTAAAAAGCAGTGATAGCCGCATGCTCGCTCTCTTGCTTATGGTTTCCAGCTGTTAGACTTCGTTCCTGATTGTGCAGAGGGCCGTTGTCTGGGACAGTGATCTGTAAGGTTTTTTTTCCTTTAAATAAATAATCATTTTATTAATCATAATTCCAAACTGGTGTGGGATTGTTTTGTGACTTATGCCTTCAAGTGAAGAAGAAATTCTAAATAAAGATGATGAAAATTTAAAATACAAATGATCTATTCAAACACATGGAAATACTGGGATTAATGTGTAATGCTAAAATGCTAAAGTATCAGTAGAAAGAGCTAAACAGTAAATAAATCTTTTGAGAAACATCAATAATAATCATGATGATGATAATTAGCAGTTATAGCAATAACTTTAAATGCTTGATAAAGAACTGAGTAAAGTCTTGTATTTCTAAAGTTCAACCTCTTAAATCCAATATTTTGTCTTAGTTCAATAACACAGACTTAATTCCCACTATGAGAAGAGGAAACAGTAAATGAAGATACACAACTAATCTGACATTAACCAGAAAATTAATGACTGACAGATGGGAGATTCAAGGTATCTTGATTATAATCATCAAAATAAAATTAAGCAAACGTAGAATTGCTACACCACCTCCACAGTCTCAGACCTTTAAATACGTTGCACCCAGTCATGCTTGCTGTTCTCAGCTTAATGCTCCAGCTGCCATGCCTGCCACTTACTGCCGTGCTTTCCAACCATTATAGACTCTAATTCTCTGGGACCTTACTTTCAAATAAACTCATTCTTCCATATGTTGCCTTGGTTATAGCATTCTATCACAGCAATAAGAGATGAAGTAAAACAGCCTCCTGAAGTCTACAAACTGCCATGCTATAGTTTGCTTTTCCAGAGACTACAGGAGATAATATATATTATGACTAACACTATCCTACAAATGAATAGTGGCCAAAAAAATCTGCTGATAAGAGATACAAGCTCAAGCAGCAAACCAGGTCAGTTCTCTATCAAATCACAAGACTGGCTATGAGAAATGATTGAAACTAAAGAACCAGGAGCAGGCAAAAAAAAAAAAGTTGCATATATAAAGGCCAATTCAGATGTAGATAGGGGCTTTTTATACTTATCCTTGGTCTAATATTACATTAAGTATGTGCTAAGGGGAGTTAGGCAGGAGGAGATAAAATACTTGATAAAATAAAGGTGACATATAAAGACTTTGTACTGGGATAGATCTGGAACAACTAAATCTGTCTGCAGTTATGGGAAGCAGTGACTCATGAGAAGAATGCTGCAGGAAGGAAAACAGCTGCTGTGAGTTGTACACCCAGCTCCAATACTAATGGTCTAACATCTGGGTTATTATTTTCTCCTCTTATAAAATTTAATAAACCAATTTTGATATTATCTATTGGAATTAACCAATTCTAAATGGTTTTAAGTGTGTAATGTATATTGCAAGCTTTAGGAGACTAAAAGTTTAAGTTGTCTGATGCAAGATTAATAAAAACACAGGGACAGAAATTGGGGTTCAACCTCAAGACAAGAAAAGTAAATCTGCCAGTCCCCATCTCTTACCTTGACTTCAATCGAAAATGGTGATCCTGCCTTCAGGAAACCTCAGAATGAGACTTAGCTTGGGAGCTGTCTCCTCACATTTTAATCCTCTCTAGTTCTGGGATTAAGGATGTGCACCACTACAACCTGATTTCTATGGCAAACTAGTATGGCTGCTGGGATTAAAGATGTGTGTCATTGCTGCCTGGTCTGTAAATCTGGTCAGTGTGGCTGTTTAACTTTTCTGATTCTCAGGCAAGCTTCATTTATTAAAATACAAATGAAATGCCACTATGGTGGTCAACTTTACACAATTTTAGAATCACCTCAGGATTGTCTCAATGAGGAGTTATCTAGATTACGTTGGCCACTATGGTGTTCATGGGGGATGATCTTGATTATTCTAATAGATATTGTAAGACTTGCCCTCTGAGAGTTGGACCATTCCATAGGAAAGAGGTTTGTAACTGAACACATCAGGGTATGTGAACTAATTAATTGCTCTATACTCTTAACTTTGGATATAATGTGAGGAGCTGCTGCCTTGACTTGCCTGTATTGATAGAGTGTAACATGAAATTGTGACCCAAATAAACTCTCTCTGTCTTAAGTTGTTTCTGTGAGAATATTTTCCCATGGAAACAGGAAATGAAGCTAAAATGGAAGAAAATGTGATATTCATACACAAAGAACAATAGCTTCTATCAGGAAACAGGAAGTCTCTTACCTGTTTTCCTTGTACCACTTCCTAATCTTCGACTCTCCCATGATTGCTAGAGTAGTCATTTATTAAAAGTTCCTACTTGCTATCTTAGACTTTATTCAGGTGAAAATTCGTTACAGTTGTATAAATTAAGACAAAAGGAAAAATCAAAATGTTCTTCTTTGGTTCTTAACATCCATGTGGAGGATTTTCTGTGGGATCACAATAGAGTTAGACTACAAATGCATAGATATGACCACAAATGTCTGTTTATCATGTCTCTGTCTATGGTGCTACCATCCTCATGGTCCATCCCTCATTTCCCAAGACCCATCCTCTCTTTCTCCAGGTGATGGCCAGCTTTCTCTCCTTCTTCCTTTCTGACACAAGGACAATGCATCCTGCTTGGAGAAGAATCAAAGTCTGTGTCATTTTGTTTTATATGAACAAATTTCAGGAAAAAAAACAGCAGTAAGTTGTTTAGATTGATCTAAGTCAGTACCATTGTCTTTTCCAAAATGCATGTAAATTGAGTTGGGAATGTGAGATGGCATTGGGAATATAACTGCTACCCCTAAACATAAAAAGTTTTATATATCAATACATGCATAATTTTATCCAAATAACTTTACTCTATATATCTGTTTTCCTTTTTATTGCAAGGAAATTATTTACGTAGGATTTGTGTATAGAGTCTTGGATGGACTACAACAGGTAACCCTTTCACCTGCCTTAGTGTGCTGAGATTACAGATGTACTTAAAGTATGAGGTTGTAGACTTTCAGTGATTATGAGTGTATGGCTTATTTTAGTGTACTTTAATTCAATTTCAAGATTTTAAAGAATGTTTCTATTGTACTTATTGTGAAATAATCCTTGGGTATGAGGTCTTTCCTACTGTTATAAAACTAAACATATTTTTGACTAAAGGGCTCCTTTCTAAGTTGGATAAATAATGTTCCTCTTTATTCTAATGTTTCCTTAACATTTAGACCATGATTTATCCTCACATGAGTTAGAAGCAAATGGTTAAAAAAAAAAGAAAGATAAAGATGACACTAGAATTAGTACTCTAGCCCTTATTATAAGCTGCCCAGGTGACACTGTGTGCTACATGTGTCATTAAAAATCGAGGAGCCAAAGCACACAGCTGAAAAGAACTTGTCACTGTTCTGATGGGTCCCTACTTAATCCAGACATGGTAGAATTATGAGAACATAATGCTTGAAATCATAGGTTTTGTTATAGGAAACAAACAACCTTCTTGGGATATGAAAAAGAGAATTACAAGGGAAATCAGGAGATGCTTTAAGAGAGAGGAATAACATTTGAATAGAGGCTTTAAGTTTGAATTGGGTTTAATATAGTAGAAGAACAAACAGTATTAGCAAAATTAATTTGCATAAAATTTTCTGTGTTCAGAAAGTGGTAAGTTGTCATCTGGCGTATGAAGGTATGCTTCCAGATATTGTTCTGAGGACTTCAGTGGGCAGATTCTGTATACTCAAGAAATTTTGGCAGATTTGGAATAGAAGATATTGAAATAATCCAAATAGTTTGGAGAATTGACTGTCAGCCATATACAGGCAATAAATGATTAGATAAGTAGTTAGATAGATAGATAGAATATAGATAGATAGATAGATAAACAGATAGGGCAATAGATAGATTTTATAGATAGAGATGATAGATAATAGATAAGAAGATGATGATGATAACAGATAGACAGATAAACAGACAGACAGACATAGATAGATGGATGGATTTTACAGATAGATAGGTAGATGATAGATAAGGGATAGATAAATGGTAGATAGACAGATAGATAGATAGATAGATAGATAGATAGATAGATAGATAGATAAACAGATTATAAGTAGACAGATATGTGAAAGCAGAAGATATAAAGCAGAGGCCCTGAGAATCATTAGGAATGTCCCACACTATCCAGCTATGTACAGACTGAACATTTTAAGATTGAGCACTGATAGGGAGAATGGTAAGGAAGAAGACAAGGCGGGGCCAAAACAATAGTTGCTCTACAAAAGTAGGGATTGCAAACATTAAGGAGGAAGATATGACTCCAGGGCTCCTTCTACTGGAGATATGGGTCCCTGAAGGGGATACCACAGCTCTAGCAGAGCAAGTGTTTAGAGAGAGGATAAATATATTGAGTATCCTAACCATAAACTTTGCCTCAATGATGTTGATACTGATATTTAAATTATCCTAATGCCTTAAAGTCCTAATTTTAAATACCAGCTGTCTTCATGCAACAATATTGACTGGTTTAAGTCATTCAAAACATAAAAGAGGTCCACACCTGCTTTTATAAAAGTAAAGGAATAGCAACAATATTCATTTATGTAGAAGGCAAATTTTATTAACTTATTCAAAAATGTTCCCAAATGGACACTGTAATTTTAAAATATGCACCAGGCATATGCCCTTCCAACAAACCAAAATAAAAAATAAAAAAGTTATTATGCATGACTTAATAAATGCAAGGATATGACTTAATATGATACTATGCAAAGAAGTAAAGTGAAGTTTGAACAGATATTTGAAGTCATGCATATTCCCCAAATAATTCTAAGAAGCCACTTGCTTTTGACTCCTCTGAAGATAACACTCTTTCATAAGGTCTCTCCCTAAATGCTGCTATTTCTTTTCTTTTTTCTGCTATTTCACCAAAGAATTTCATGTGATCTCCACTCAGACACAAAGGCTGTCTCCTTGTGACAGCCTAATTCTAATTATATCATAAAAGGAGCTACTATAATTAGTGGGCTTTTATATAAGACACACCATTTTATACATCTACTATCTTTCCATATACCCACTGGACAGTGTTGGTGGTGAGACTCATGCAGTGCTCCAGTGGTGCGATATCTTAGTTAGGGTTTCCATTGTTGTGATGAAACATCATGATCAAAGAGCAAGTTGGAGATGAAACTTCTACACTGCTATTCACCACTGAAGGAAGTCAGGACAGGAACTCAAAAAAGGTCAGAATCCTTTAGGCAGGAGTTGATGCAGGGACCATAGAGGAAGGAACAATGCTTAATGGCTTACTCCCCCCTGCCTTGGTCAGCCTTCTTTCTTATAGAACACAGGACCACCATCCCATGGATTTCACAACCCACAATGTGTTGGGTCCTCCCCTATTGGTCACTAGTAGAGAAAATGCCTTACAGCTGGCTCTCAGGGAGTCATTTTCTCATCTGAAGACTAGCTTGTGTCAAATCCTCTCTAGCTTGTGTCAAGCTGACACACAAACTCAGCCAGTATAGTGGAGACTGAAAGAGAAGGAAGTCTTCAGAATAAATAGAGAGCTCTATGTCACTTGAGGATTGATGAGAGTGAAGAAGTGAGAACAACAACTCCTAGATAAGACAAGGGTCAGAGTAAAATACATAGCAACAATCAGCCAAGCAAACAAACAAACAAAAACATTCTTTTAAACATATCTAGATATGCATTAATAAGAATGATAGGTTCATCAGAAATATAAATGCTTAATAGGACATTTGCATACAGGAGCGAATTTGAACTTCTTGCCTTCACACTTTCAAATCATAGAGCTAACAACCCTCATTGTGATTTCATGATCACCAAGTATCAGTCTGATTACACTGTGGTTTCCCATGTGGCATGCCTGCAGGTAGAGTGTCTGGTTACCTCTCCAATTATATTGCTCATTATAAATTGATAAACTTGTGTGCCTCATTCTTTCTGAGCTATGCTAACTGGAGCAGCTTGCTGTTTCCAGGATGCTGATGAATCAGCTTTCAAAGCTCTCTAGTCTTTGAGCCAACCCTTGAACCATGATAGATTTCAGAGAGTCACCATGGGAAGCTTCTTTGGGAGACAGATAGAATTCCTTTGCCTTAGACTTCCAACTTCTCATTGATTGCACTTTTTATGAATTGCATCCAGTAGTTGCCACTATTGACAGAGTGACTATCATGAGGCTATAATATATAAGGTAGCATGTTTAGCTCAGTGATGTGACAGAATCAAGGTGAGGTTATAATTCATAACTCAGTGACAGATCACATTTATGTGTAAAATGTGACAACCAAAATATTAAAGAACAGAGGATGTAAACAGGGATTGTTCCATTCATACATTCTGTGAATTAAAAAAAATCACCTTTAAAAAGGAAATGGTTATATCAACCTTGAAGTTAAACTGGATATTTTAAAAATGAGTATATTTTTTTTCTGTGAATGTTCATTATCAAGTAGTACATAAAGCTCCACCTATGCCATGAGAACACACAGATATTCTTCAAAGCAACATGGTGCACCTCCCTAGGTTTTCTGCCTCATGATTCTGTAGTTCAGACTGTGGTCTTCAAGATAAAAATCCATGACTGGTACATAAAACTGTATTAGAATTTTTTTATTGATTTTTATTTATTAAATAAGGACATATTTCATTGACTGTTTTCTAGACTCTTGGAATTTCTTACATCCACTTAATTAAAAAACACTTTTCTATATGTTTTAGGAAAATAATTTTTCTGTTCTCAAATTTCTGAAACATTTGTGTAGTCATACAATGAAGATATATTTTGACTACATATAACTTGAAGAGGAAAGAAATATTAAATTTTTTGATTATCACTGGGACTTGTACAAGTAAAAAGGAACTTATATATTTAATATAAAAATCACATATGCATATGTATGAATATCATCAGAGTCACTGCCTTTTGCAGTTTTCTTTCCTGGATTTCTTCACTAATTATTCTGTTGAATGACTAAGAATTGATGCTGAAATCTCTAGCATATGCAGACTGCAATATCTAGGTGGAGACTTAATTTTTCATAAACAGTTTTCAACACACATTGCAGAAGACTTAATTCTTGTGAAATTAAAGCATATATTTCAATTTCTTAAAATTAAAACATATACTAGTGAAGGAGACATCCACACAGAGGGGTTTCCCTCCTGGACCATGGATTAGGCACAAACCACAACCAAATACCTGTTTTCAGAGAGGTCCTTTATTCAGTAGTGAAGAAAAGTTAAAATGGCTGCTTTCTGACTCAGGAAGAGAAATAGGAACAAATGACCTTGCAGGTGTGTGAACAGAAAAGGGAAAGGTATTATAGGAGCCAGCCGTGATAAGCTAAATATGAACAGATCATCCAAAGGAAAGTCTTTACTTCCAACCATTATCACCTGCCAGAGTAGGACTCAGCCCTCCATAACTTTAATGGAGGCCTGAGTCTCAGTAGTTTACCCTGAAGCAATACCTGGTTGCAGAAAGTACCATAAACTAAGATTACCTGAGCACCACCCAAGAACAGACCATCCAAAGGAAATGCCTAATGTTCCAACCATTGTAGATAGGATCACCTGCCAGCACACACTCACCAGGACACCCGACAAATGTCAGCAGCCAATCAGGGGTCCTGAAACTCGAACACCCCTCACCCCCACCTTTCCTACTATAAAAACCCAACTATAACTGAGCTCGGGGCTCTCCATTTATTCCAATATGTTGGACATGTGGAGAGCAAACTTGCGTAAAATAAAGGCTCTTTGCTTATACATACAGGACTTGGTCTCTTTGTTGGCTTTTGGAGAACTTTGCAGATTTGGGCATTGTTGGGGACCCTTGCCCAACTACCTCGGTTATGGATGACTCTGGGTAGTGCTACAGAAATCAGGACCCAGGGGATGCAGAGTAGGAGATACAACTGCAAACTTTGTTGCAAAGCCAGTGCTCTTTTATAATACTCAATCACAATCCAAGCTATGTTCTCATAATATTTAGAAATAATTATGTAAACTAATAACTTTGTTACAAATTATTTCAAGAGCTTTGTGTTCTATTTAATCTAAACAAGAAGCCTGCTGTTATGGGAATAACTTTTGCCATTATAAAATATGTAAAAACACTTCATCAGGAGACAAACCACAACCTAATCATAGCCTTTGAACTACAGTGCACATCTGTCTACTCAAGGACTGAAGAGTTAGGAAGAGGTTTGCCTCCTCCTAACTTGGTCTGCCAAGCATGTCAGCAGGAATGCTACCTCAAATCACCCCGGCACAGTTTCTATGTAGTTCAAAGCTAGCCTTCCATAGGACATAACAGGTATGTGTTATAATGGGCTAGGACAAAGTGGTGTATTTTGATTGGGCACATTAAATAGGTGGCAAATGAGGAGTTTTGTTTGTTGGACTTTAATACTTTAATAGTTGGACCTTGGTAATCTGCCTCAGTTGAAGGAAGTGACCATATGAGGTAATAGACCTTGATTGCTAGGTTTAGGAAGGTAATATAATGGCTTTTAGCATGGCAGAGGAAGCAGAAGGGCAAGGCATGCCAGAGCCATGCTTGTCACACTAGAGTTGACCAGAGTCCCTTCACAAGTGAGAAAATACAAAATAGAAAAACAAAATAACTCTGAACTAAAAAACAAACCAAGTACTGTGGTTTAAATGGATGCCTTTTCTTTCACTGTTGGAGTTGTGTTCATCTTGTCACATTTTAGATAGGGTCTCATGTTGTAGGAAGAGTGGACTGCTTGTTCTTCCAAGCCTCACAGCTAGCTTAACCCCCGAAATAACCACACAGTGTTAAATATTCATTTAAACACTGCCTGGCCCATTATATCTAGCCTCTTCTTGGCCAACTCTCACATCCTGATCTAACCCATTTCCACCAATCTGTTTATCACCACGAGGTTGTGGCTTACTAAGAAAGATTCTAACCAGCGTCAGTCTCAGGCAGGAACTTCATGGAGTCTGCCACACTGTCCTTCTTCCCAGCATTCTGTTCTATCTTCCCCGTTTATCTAAGTTTTGCCCTATCAAAAGGCCAAGGCAGTTTTTTATTCAAACAATGAAAGCAACACATAGTCAGAAGAACATCCTACACCGTTTCCCCTTTTCTGTTTAAACAAAAAAGAAAGGCTTTCACTTTAACATAGTAAACTTACATATAACAAAACAGTTATCAAGTAAGAATTACAGTTACAATATTTATATATACTTTATCTTTTATCATATCTAAGGAAAACTATAACTATCTATCTATTCTTCAACTCCATCAAAGACTCCAGAAGGATATAATATTACCTAAGTAAAGAAGAAGCAAGCAACTTCCAAGACTGTAGAAATGATGAGGACATCTTGCTGCCTGGACAGCCACCCAAAGTTTTTCTGTACCATGGGGGCATCCATCTTCGGCCTTCAGGCCCATAGTATCCAGCAGACTTTTCCATGAAGCAGGAAATTTCAAAGACAGTTCAGTTACTTTCTTCTGTATCCTGCAGAATGTCTCACAGAATCTTTCATGAATCAGAAACCCCAAAGTTTCATCTCACCTTTAGGCAAGTTCAGCAGTCCTCTCTCTGTGGGTTTTTTCTGTCTGGTTTATGCAACAGTCCAGGCAAGAGCAGTTTCTTGCACACATGTCTAACCAACTCCAAAAGGAGCCTCTTTGATGTCCATCTTCCTCTTGAAGTAGATTGGTGCTGCCAGGAGCAGATGTGTCTCATTGTCATGAAAAGCCCTTAGTTATTAAAACATCTTAAATGCCATATTCTGTAGTCTTTGAAAGATATGAAGAATGCCTATCTGAAATATATCTATGTACATCTAGAAAATCTAACTAAAATGACTACAAACTTGACTATTATAGATGATTATCCATTAACAACCTATATTTCCTAATTATACATTACATATTTAGATGAACTACACAATCACAATACCTTAATCAAGATCAGAAATTTGACCTTAAATTTGTATTAATAAATCAAGATTTATACCAATGCAAATTATTTATCTCTATATCATATCCTCCTTTAAATGTAAAAGAACATTTATAAACAATATTTGGGAATATGGGCGTAGTTTTTTTCTCTCTAAACTGCTTTGTGCTGTATGGGGGCGCTGTTAATCAGGTCTCTTATGGTGTATCCTGTATTCTAGGTTCATCTCAGTTGGCAGTTGAGCAAAGTAAGTTTTGAGGGTGTTCACAGCAACCTTTCAGGAGGGCGTGGGCTCTCAAACCATATTTGCCTAGAGGCAATTCATAGGTTCTCATCTTCTGTGAAAACAAAAGAAGAACCTCTTTTCCAAAGCATCATATCTTTAGATCCAAATTTTGAAGTCATAATAGCTTTGTAATATCCATGCTGGTTTAGCTTAGCAGCCCAAACAATGAAACGTGGCTTACCAAGAAAGATTCTAACGAGCGTCAGTCTCAGGCACGAGCGTCATGGTGTCTGCCATACTGCCCTTTTTCCCAGCATTCTGTTCTGTCTTCCCCATCTATCTAAGTTCTGCCCTATCAAAAGGCCAAGGCAGTTTCTTCATTCAACCAATGAAAGGAACACATAGTCAGAAGGACCTCCTTCACCAGTCTCATAGCTAGGCTGTACTCAAATTCACAAACTAGCTAAAAATTACTTTGAACTGTGATCCTCTTGCCTCTGTTTTTTACATGCTAGAATTATAATAATGTCTTAAGAAACCTAGCTTGGCTCCATGTTCAATTTTGCTTTCTGTTACATTGCCAATAGTTATAAAAATATATTAATATAGCTTCCTCTAAAAACAAATATTGCCATGTAAGTGATCACAACAATATAGATCAGAGAAATTGTATCTAAGGATAAACAGCATTCCCATATAACACTATGCCTTTTTATATTGATAATATAATTTCAAACAATCCAATACAAAATAACAACTGCAATAAATATATAAATTTGCTTTTAGTGCACACACTAAAAATAAATCAAATAAGAAACAACAACCTTTGCTATATGATGTACTTATTGTTTTTCATATGGTGCCTTTGCAAGTCATATATTCAGAGAAACTAGACAGGAGTATAATACACTCAGAAAGAGGGCAGTGAAAAGATATGATTAAAGGAGGAAAAAGATCAGGTACATAGAATTTGTTCTCAGGGAAGCCAGATGGAAAATATGTGACAGATTTCTATCTTGAAAACTTAACAATATACCTTTCTCAACATTTCCATTTAAATGTCTTCAGGCTGAAAATAATGAAGTAGTCATTATGAAGACATTACTTCAAGGAAGAAAAAAATAGGGGCTTTTAAGTTATTATGCATATATTTCTCTATTCTAGCAGACTGGCAGTTGAGTAACTTTTTGTTTCCAAATTATAGAAGAAAAAAGTGAGCTTCTGTGACTTGTTCAACATAATTTTCCTAGTAGGCATTTCAACCAAAATTCTAACTAAAGAAATCTGTTCCTAGAATGCTCACAGTTTGAAAAAATCTGAAGATACAGCCTGGTGGCTAATTGTAGGATATCAGTCATATTGTGCATCATTAAATAAGATGCACAAGTATTAGAATGATATATAACAAGTTTTACTGATTTAAATTTAGAATCTATACATTCATTACATTTCTGGTATAATTAAATAAAAATAATATTTATGTTTAGTGCATTCCTAGTTATTTAGAGACTGTGAATAGCTATAAAGAAGATATATAATACTAGATGATGAGAAGCGTTGATTAGTTGAAGTTGGAAAACTCTGATAGTGGAGAGAACCCAAAAGGCAATGGCCCAAACTCAGAGATAACTATTGATCACTGAGATAACTATTTATCACAGATAATATTGGGTGAGAGGTAAGCTGTTGCTTGACAACAAAAATCACATAAGACTTGGAATAACAGTCACACTGCCACACAGACCACATGAAATCCAAGGCTGCTCTGAATAAATTCTTCTAAACTGTAGGAAAGGAGGAACACAGAAGGCTTTGGTGCAAATTTCCTCATAAGCAGGTGAAGTGGAAATTACATCATTTAATTCCTAGGGGAATTTATTTTACTCTTCCCTGCTCAACAGAGATTGAAAATTATTTCCCATTCTTATACCCTCAAAAAAGTAAATGAATAGGTGTCAGTTTTAGACAAATGGTCATTATAGGCATTTTCCCTATAGAAGCATTGGTATTTCTTTAAAAAATACAAACAAAAATCACATAATGAAAAGAAATTATTTACAAATACTCACCACTTGTTATTTGGAAGTTCAATGAAACCTGAAAATCACTTAAGAACTTGAAAGCAAAATGTCAGCTATAAGTAAGGGTGGCATGACTGTCACTGATAGAAGGGAACACCTTAAGAGAAATAGGCATTAGTATTCTAGAACCTACAGTGATTATGCCTTGTCTGCTGGCCAAGGCCAGATGTTTCACTAACTTTCCATAATATATTTAATTTCATTATACTGTACCATAGGGGTGAATATCTTCCTGACCCATCTGTTAAAAAGCTTCTACCCTGAAGCTTGAAGATTGATAGCTGCTGAAATCCTATCCTTGCTAGTGTACTGTAACTGCAGATGCAAGTCTTCTTCATATGAATATCTAATTATTTTAAGGTAACTCTTTTATTTACACCCTGTTGCCTACAGTTACACAGGCTACAAGAATTGTGTTTTGTTATTGTTTGTTTGTTTTCTTTTATTTTTTCCCAGCTGTCTTTTCCTGAATGCTTTCTTATCCCTACTCTCCCTGCCACTTTATCCCTTATGATCATCACCTCACCCAGCTCCCCAGTCCATTAACAAAATTTATTCTAGTTCCCCTTCCCATGGAGATCCATGCATTCCTAGAAGGAGTATTAATCCTTGAGAGTTCCTCAACATAGAAGGATATGTTCATGTTTAATATATTGCTCTGTCTTCTTTTGCACCTATAGGACAACTTCATTTTGGTAATTAGCTATTTCCTTTTTATTTTGTATTTCCCTCAATAGTAGGAGGAGTATGTTGATAAAATGTTTTACTGAAAAATCCATCATTGACATCACTTTTTTCATCTCAAGTCTATTTATTTTTCACACCAATAAGTAGCCATGTATGAATTCCCTTCCACTAATTTCCCTGTAAATTTTATTTTGTTCTCACACACCCTCTTCATTCCATTCTAACAAATCTATACACTGACTTTTTATGTAGCATAGAGCTATTAGCAGTGGTATTATCAGGATAATTAACTTCTAAATAGAGATCTCATTCCCTATCTTTACTAACATAGTGTGTTTTAGAATATACTTACATTGAATATATTTAGGAAGAATATATTGGCAATTTCCAAGGATATTGTGAATTCTACATATTAAGGTATTATTTCTAACCTCATCATAGTTTTAAAATAAATTAAAGAAGGAGAAATAGCAGCATATTTAAATTTCTAATTACAAAACAAAAAATGTATGCAGGAACATACATGGAAAATCTTCATTTCAGATGTTATAGAAAATTTAGATTGTCTTTTTAAAAATAGTAGACAGGTATGATTTAAGTGACTATGGAATTTAGTGAAAGGTACACTTTTAGTTTCAGGAGATGACTCAGAGAGTAAAGTACATTAAGAGAACTATAAAGACTTAGGTTCAGATCCTGAAAACCTACATAAATCCTGACATGGTAGCCTAAGGCTCTATGTAACATAGGCTCTGTTGCTGACATGATAAGACTGGAGGTGGAGACAGCAGGATCCCTGGAAACTTGTGGGCTATTTAGCCTGGCAGAATGAACAAAGATTAAAAGGTGAGGGTAAGAACCAACTCTTAAGGTTATCCTTTTACATTCATCCTCCACACAGACACATGTTGCACACCCACACATCCCACACAAGAATGCACAGAAATCCAATAAAAAATAAAATTGGAAATCCTGATTTTTAAGTTTTTCCAGTGAGAAAAACTTCTCTGCCTATGCAATAATCCATATCAGACCAAATTAAAGCAAATTAGAAGAAGCCCAGGTTTAATGGATGCCAGCGCTCCCAGGTGGCCCTCCAGGAAAACACAGAGAAGGGGAAAGGAGAACTGGGAAGACCATGTGTTTGTTCTGGGTGGGGAAGTTTAAATAGCTGTGGGAGTGGTCTTGACCCCCTCTGGGGAGGAGTCACAATTTGGTGGGCTTTCTCGGAGGTGAAGATTGAACCGAGGCCACTCCCAGGGGAGGGAGCTTGAAATGGAATTTTCTATCCAACATTAGAAAATGGATGCTAGGAGCTGGGATGAAGGCATCAACGAAACATTCCAGACCTTTTTTGAATAAGGATGTTAAGGGCTGAGATGACACTTCCAACCAAGCAATGATATATAAGTTAAAGACCTATAAGGTATCAAATATGGAAGAAAAGAAGAAAGAGACAGAGAGAGGCACAGAGATACACACAGAGAAAAAGAGAAAGACAGAGGCAGAGAGAGAGAGAGAGAGAGAGAGAGAGAGAGAATGCCCAGGCAAAGCATTATGAGACAAAAATAAAAACCTCTAAAAATACCATTAGATTTGATTTGTATTGGCCATCTATAGGTGGGCATAGGGCATGCCCTTAAGATTGTTTTCTATATCAAGTGAGACTCTACTGGAGAAAACTAATTTTTTATTTGAAAATGGTCATCAATTGGAGATGGCTTCATGATAAGGGATGTGAGACATGTATCCACTTCCACTATCAACAGACCCATAGGTCTCAGACCAGTGGAAGCTTTGAATACTGCCACAGTCTCTGTAAGTCTTCTGGTACTAGTGTATTTAGAAGGCCTTGGAGTTACGTGGCGTTCTCTATACCCTGTGGCTCTTACAAGAATGCTATATTATCTAATATAGAGGTCCTTGAACCTTAAGAGGAAGAATTTGGGGGAAGAGATCCATTTTAGGACTGAGTTTTCCTAGGTCTCTCAATTTCTGCTCTTTTTTTCAGGTGTGTGTCTCTTTACATGCCCCTATCTGCTACTGGATGAATGTCTCTGATGATGACTGAGTAAGTCACTGAGCTGTTACTACAGAAGAATCTCATTAAGAGTCATCTTGTTTCTAACTTTCTTTATCAGAACACTAGTATTTGTTCTTATCCTAGGTCCTTAGTCTATCTAGTCTGAGGTTTTTGGCCACATGAAAAATGTTGTAGATAGGTTCCATCTCATGGAGAGTGTCTTTGTGCAATTATTGCAACTATCATGCGAAGATTTTGCATCTGAGTTGGAGTCACAATTTTTTCTTTGGTAGTGTGTACAGTATCTGTACTCTGAGCATCAATACAGGCAAAGTTTCTAGGTAGGAACTAGCCCCATTTGTCTATGTTCAGTGAGTTGTATAGGTGTTCTCTTCAACAAAAGGCCTTACCATCAGTTTGTGAGTATAAACAATTGCCTTGACAATAGCTTTAGTTGTTTGTGGTTTTCCATGAACCCCTTTGGTCAAGAATTAAATTAAATTTTATCCATTCCTGGAGCTGGAGTCTATTTGGTTTCCCGAGATGTTCAGCTGACCCTGTTTTAGCTGTTAATTGGAGATTCCATTTAGATCATGTGTGTGTGTGTGTGTGTGTGTGTGTGTGTGTGTGTGTGTGTGTGTGTGTGTGATATTTTACTATATTAGGCTTCTAAACAATCCTTCAGATGGTCCTTTGCTTCAACTGTTCCTCCTTGTATTTCCTTTCTCATCTTCTCCTCTCTTTCTCCCCATTTGATCTTTCCATTCTAGTCACATCACATCCATTGATAACTATCTCTTCTCTTTCTTTTTCCTAGATGATCCACCCTTCCTAACAATTTCTCATTCTATACCTATCCCCACTTCTGTGGTTCTTTGTGTTGTAGGCCACATTTTGAAGGTGTGACTGCTACAGCTGTTCTATAATGTTGTTATGCCCATATAAGCTAAGCTAATAATAAATCTCTTTATTTATTTATCTATTGTCATTTTGGGTCTGCATTATTTCACTAAAGACATTTTCTAGTTCCATCCATTTACCTTCAAATTCATGATTTGATTTGTTTAATAGCTGGGTTCATTATGTAAATGTATCACATTTTCTTTAAACATTTTTCTTTCTGTTGAGGGGCATTTAATCTGCTTCCTATTTTGGACTGTTATGAAAAAAGCAGCAATATACACAGTTTAATAATAATTTCTGAAGGAAGATGTACAGTCCTTTGGGCATGTGTTCAAGAATCCTACAGCTAGAACTTGAGGTAGACTGATTCCCGCTTTCGTGAGGAACTGTCATGCTTATTTCCATAGTTGCTAGACAAGTTAGGGCCCCAACCAGCAATGGACAAGAATTCCCCTTACTTTGCATCGTCTCCAGCATGATCTGTCATTTGTTTTATTGATTTGGACCATGTTGACAGGTGTAAGATGAAATCCTGAAGTAGTTTTTGTTTGCACCTCTCTGAGGACTAAGGCTGTTGAATATTTCTTTTAATGTTTCTCATCCATTTATGCTTCTTCTTTTGAGAATACTCTTTAGATCTTACCCAATTTTTAAAATGGTTTGTTTTCTTTATGGCCATTTTTTTGAGTTCTTCATATATTTTAGATATTAGCCCTCTATCAGATCTGTAGCTGATAAAGCTAGTTTCCATTCTGCAGGCTGTTGTTTTGTTTGGCCATGTTTTCAGTTTCACAAGGTCCCATTTACTAACTGTGAACAATGGATATTTAGCCAGCACCTCCAGAGTGCATAAAAAGAAGGTACTGCAGAATTATTTCTACTTCTGAAAATCTCATCATTGACATGGGAAAGCTATGATTGTTTGGTTGTCATGCAGTAATTCTCTGAAATTTAACTATATGTTAAGTTTTAGGACCTAAGAATACTAAGATTGTTGCTAAATCCTTCAATCAAGTTTTCATATATTCTTATATAAATTAAGGAAATATGGAAAATTTAATGTAAAACTAGAGATTACAGAATCATGCGCACCTTATTTTCTTTGTGTTACCATTTCAAAGGTTTCAATTCAAAATGAGTGTCATTTAATTTGCATTTGTTTAAATAATTTCAGTGACCATTTAAACATTACTGTCTTCTGTTGCCTTTACTTTTTTTCTTTTATAAACCTTACTTAATTGTTTTAAACTTTATATATAATTCTATATTTATATCAGAGGATATCCTTATTAACCTTCATCTATCACTGTGCTTTATACCCTATCCTGGGTACTGTTCCTTTCAAATTCATAAATATCCACAGCCACCCCTTTCATACGAAAATTTCATGAGAAAGTTGTATATATTCATGCTCTTGGGAAATCCTCTGATCCATTAAATTGAGAACCTGAACCCAAAGGCAATTGATATTTACGTGTAACTTAATAATGCTCAATTATTGTTTCTTCTTCTTGTCATTCATATAAATCTCTTGTATCATCATTACGTACTTTTCAATATTATTGTGTCTTAATGTTTAGTATATTGAATATAATCCTATGTTTTATTGTAGGCAACCCTGGTTTGTCTGTTTTGAACTTTCATTCCTTCTCAGTGAATGGAAGTTATACATATGCCCTGCTGGTGGTTTAAATCACCTCAATTTGTTCTGGCAATAAGAGGCAGCTGTTATATGGGAAAGACATGAGGACTATTGAATATCACATTAGGACTGACTTCACACTGAATATAAAAGGATCAGCCCTTTCTGCCAGGTCAGTAGAACATGTGCAAACAAATCTGCTCAAGTGTAAAATTGTGCAATGATTTAAAGCAAGGCTTGGTCTCTAATCCCCTTTCTCCTGATCCCTGTTTTATTGTTGTTGTTTGTTTGTTTCTTTGTATAACAGGAAACTGGATAATCCACAGACTGGTATATTCTTAGCAATATCTGTTGAATTACACAAAGTTCTTGGCTGAGGATAATAGCTTTTCAAAAAAGGGGTGACATCCTAAGAAAGGAATAAAATAAATATTTCTACAGAAGGGAAAAATTACATGTTGCCAGGCACACAGTAACTACTTTCATGAGTTGAATCAAAATGGGCACAATTTTGTTTTCTTTTGTGATGAAACTGTCAGAAAATATGTATTTTTCCAATTAGTGATTAATAAACTTAAGGAACTATAGAAAGGCTACAGTTCACTCTTCTTTGCTTCTTCTCAATCTCATATAATCAGCAGTGTGAAAAAATATGCACACTGCTATCATTCTTTCTTGCTACTTTGAAGTTTCCTTTTATATTAGGTTTATACAGGTTTTATTTCCATCAAAAGAATAAGTGGCATAGATTTTCCAATGAATTTAGCTTATCTTGCTCTGTATGGGAAAAACATATACTTCTTTTGCAAGTATTTGTACACAAACAGTATTGTTAGACCTTCACCTTTTTCTTTTCTTTCCATAAATAAGAAATGTTATAGCATGGTATGTGTGCATGTACATGTGTGTGTGTGCACATATGAGAGAGAGAGAGACAGAGAGAGTGAGAGTGCTCTTTTAGACTTTTAATTCTGAACAGAAGGAAATAAAAATCAACCACACTATCTATGCTTTTATTGATGTGCATATGGGTGTATTCATACATATATTATATATATATATATAATTCCTTCTACAGTTTTGAAAATACATGCAAAAATCTCAATATATATATATTGAAGTTTATGAGGACAATAATTGATTTGTATAATTTTTCAAGGTTTCTAAAATACATCAAATAAACACATAAATTTGTCTAAAAAGTTTGGTTTTATACATGGCTCTTTATAATATAATAATGGAATCTGGCATCCTTATCATTTTCTAGTGTGTTTTGTTTAAGAATTAGTTAAATTTTAAAAACTGGATCTAATTTACTTTTATTTCAAATTTTATTTCAAAATTAGTTCATAATGTCTCAAAAGTTTAAACTCATTCCTTTTTGATTAACTTCGTTATTGGTTTCCTAACATTTACTGTGTTCATTTAAAAACATGAGTATGTCCTATGAATTTTATTTGTGGTTATCAAGTTTTCTTGTTTTTAACTAGAAATAAAAATAAATACATCGAACAGTTGAGTTACAACTAAAACGGAGGAATCTAAAATTTAACATTATGAATATATAAGAATATACTGAGCATAGACGTAGTGGTGGATGACTTAAAGAAACACTGTTTTCCAGAAATAACAGGGCAGCAGAATGTGAATGTGAACTCACAGTGATTGGGACAGAAGTCAGAAGGCTTGTGCAAATTCAAGTCAGAAAAACAATCCCAGCTTGTAGGATGGTAGGTTAGCATGATCCCATCCCTAACTCGGGAGCTACTAATATTTGATATATGGTGGTAGAAAGAATGATGGCTTTCTTCAGTGGAGTGAAGCCCAGTACATCAACCACATTCCAAAGCAGACCCCACTCCTAGGGAGAGTTGGTCAACAGAAACTGAACTTAATAGGTTTATAACAAGAATGTGGTAAGAGAATTAGAAAAATGGAGTTGGGTGGGTAAGGAGGTGGAGAAGGAGTTAGGGCAGGGGATGAATATAATAAAAATACATTGTATTAAATTTTCAAAAAAAACAAATAAAAGCATTGTTTTAAATAAAGCAAAAAAAAAAAAATGGTGAGTTTCTGTCCCTCCAGGTCCCGTAGTTGTTCAACCCAAAGAAGTATACAGAGGCTTATATTAATTGTAAACTGTTTGTTCTATGAGCTCAGGCTTATTATTAGCTAGCTGTTACAACTTAAATTAATCCATAATTCTTATATATGTTTAGGCATGTGGCTTGGTACCTTTTCTCAGTAAGGCATTCTCTCATCTTGCTTCCTCTGTGTCTGGCTGGTAACTAACTCTCCGTCTTTCCTCTTCTCAGTATTCTCTTATTCTGGTTGCCCTGTCTATACTTCCTGCCTGGCTACTTGTCAATCAACAGTTATTACACTAATATGCGTGACAAATCTTTATAGTGTACAAGATTGTTGGGCCGAAATTATCTCAGGACCTCTACCTTGAGGCCTATGGGACAGAAAAAAGTCTGGCTTGAGTTCAGGGCCTAGATTTCGGGGCCTGTAGGACAGAGAAAAGCCTGGCTTGAATTTGAGTGAGGATGAGACAGCAAAATCTAAGTAGACGCCCGTCCAGCCAGGGGAGGGTTAGGCTGCCTCTCTTTGTCTGGAGGTACCCTTACATCACAGGGTGGCACTTAATCTTTATAAGTAGATGCTCACAGTAATAAAGTGAGTTCCTGCTTTGACTCGACTCCCTATCATGTCTGATTGTTGTGAGTTGTGGGGCTCCAGAATGATTGTCCTGTGTAGTGGGGCTGTGTCAATGGGCAGATAGTGCATTTACCTTTCCCTGGGGAATGAGGAGGTGCAAGAATCCTAGCACAACAGCAAATGGGCATAAATGAAATAACTGTTTTTAATAAAAATCATCCTTAAAACTATGCATTGATTAGTGGGTGAAGTATCTTTTTGGTATAGAGAGACTCAGATTAAGAGGGTTTCTATTGCTATGAAGAGACACCATGATCAGAGCAACTCTTATAAGGAAAACATTTAATTGGAATGGCTCACTTACAGTTCCATTATTCTATTCTATTATTATTATTCTATTATTATCATGGGGGAGCATGTCAACACACAGGCAGACACAGTGCTGGAGAAGTAGCTGAGAGTCTTACTTCTTGCAGGCAACAAGAAGTCAGTTGAGACACTGGCAGCACCTGAGCATAGGAAATCTCAGAGTCCATCCTGACAGTGACAAGTTCCTCCACAGCGCCACCTGTCCCAGTAGTGCCACTCACAGTCAGATTATGGGATCCAATTACATCCAATCTGCCATAGGCCAGGCCTTGTGTTCATAGCATGTGAAGATCCATGTTTTCTCTCTTTTCCCTAAAAAACAAACAAAAACTCTAGCTGCTAATATCCATTTTGAAAAAAAATAAAAGGGTCATCCCAGAAAGACTTTGATCACACAGCAGAGGTCATTTTCAAATTGTCCTATAGTAATATGTGTAGGGTGTAGTGATGAAGTAAAAAGTTCCCAAGTATGGAGTCATGCAGACAGGCTTGAATTGAAGTAAATGATTCCATTCATTTTGGTTATTCATAAAGCCAGCCTTTAGGCTTAGACTTGTAAACCTAACTTGACTGGCTTGGCTGGTGAATAGAAGACTGTGGCAGAAGGACTGCAAGTTGAAGAACTTCCTTGTATAGAGTGACTACAAGCCTTCTCAACTTCAAAAGGTCCTGTATTTCAAAATAAAAGGTAAGATGGGCTGGGGACATATCAGTGGCAGACTACATTAGCTTCCATCACATGTGCCAAGGCAGAAAAAGCTGGACAAAGTGGCTCCAACATACAGCTGTCAAGTTCCCAGAGAAAAAGTTTCAATGACTACAAAAATCTTAGCCTTTGAAGTAACTTTACTTATATGTCACATCATCAATATTAATAGTTTGAAACTAACTTGGCTGCAGGGTCTCTACCTGGGAATGGAGCAAAAATGACAATAATGAGCTTGAAACTAGTTAGTAGAGGCTACCTTGAAATTCACTTTTCACATTACAAAAATGAAGCTAAGGAGTCAGATTTTCATTAAGTTTAACATTATGGAAAGTCTTCAATCAGAAACACATAAAAGCAAGAAGAAAACAGCAACAACAGACAACAGAATGATGCTAGGCTCTTCTAGCAGAGGATATAAGCAAAGGAGTTGCTGGCAGACCTGGATTGTCTATAGGAAAACCTGTAAGCACCTTTGAATAGCTCCTTTTAGTATCCCTTTGAATCTGAAGCTTCATTAGGACAATTTGCATGGTTAATTAATGAACTGTTTGGTAGTAATTACAAAAGATATAACTTGGTTTCTAATCTTTAAGGAAATAATTAAATATTTATCAGTTTCTAATAAATTTCAAATAAGTAATTTATAACCAGGTTTTAATCAAGTATAAAGGGTTTAACTGTCTAACTTCTGGGAAAGGTGCCTTGATAATTCTTGCTAAAAGGGACTGAATTTTAAATAAATGCGGCTATTCATATATGACATGTTTCATGACATTCTTTTTTTGATTTTTATAGACTTCTGGCGTATAAGCATTTTACTCTTGGTAAAGTAGCTAATTTGATTTTCAGTGTTCTAAAAACTGAATACTTAAATTATTATTGGAATACAATTTTAAGAAGTGTTGAGTCATGTCTACATAATTATTTATGAAAATATATTAAATTTTTATAATTTTAAATCCACTCAAGGTCATGCTATAATAAATACAAAATTTAAAATGAGAACAGCTACACTAAAATGCTTATTCTAATTCTTTCAAAATTTAAGAACTGTAAAATGAGATTTTCCTTGTAATTTGAAATATCAAATAATTATATCTGGATATATAGGTCTGTAGTCTCTCTTGAATACTGCAGGATAGACAGCCAGGATGTTAAGACTCAGTTTTCATTCTGTTTTGCACACCTAAAGTTTGGCATGAGAATATGAGCCAATCTTCCCACATTTCTGCATTTCAATTCTATCACTGATAAAATAAAGAATATGATTATATGTCTTCAAAGGTGTTTTATATAGGTCATTTCATGAATAAGGTATTGAGATCAGTTACCTTCAGTGACTTGTTGCTCTTGCAATTTAGTTACTTAATGAGGCAAATACTCTTTCAAGTCTCCCCTTTTTAGATCTACAACCATATTTAAAAGCCAGTATTTCATTACATATCACATATTTTCCAATGAAAAATGTGGAAAAAAAGGCCCTAAGCAAATACTTAGGGCTTATTCATGTTCAATGGAAGTCATCCTCACAAAGATGAGAAACAAAATATACTTTCTTTTCATGATATTTATTTTTATGTTGTTCCCAATTCAAGGTGTTCTGCATCTTTCCTTGTGAGTCACTGTTGCTTAGTTTTGATTTAAGGTAGCTATGGTATATACAGAGATGCATTTTATATTCCTTTAAGTCATTAAAATACAAAAGGAGAAAATGGAAACAGTGCACAGATATGATAGTTACTTCCTCAGAACTCACCTTTGTGCGTGAAGTAGTTCATGGACATGAAAGGACTGTTGCTTTCTTCCATAAATTCCTCGTAGGACACTAGGACAGTGGTATTTCAATATTAAGCATTCTTACCTTCCTAAAATTTTATCTTTGAAGAAAATGTCTTATTTCATCAAAGCTTTCTTCCTTGGGTATATATCTCCTATTTTCCTTTCCTGGATATTCCTTTTGAATATGAGTTTAACCCCAGAGTCACACACATGAGGGACTTGCACTTTTGGCTCTATGTATCTGCTGGAAGTTGGGTCATTTCTGCCTGCACATTTTATGTGTGTTCAGAGAGCACTAAATAGAATTGAGTAGCACCAGCTATAAAACATGCAGAACTCATAGCAAGCACACACAGAGGGCAGTGAGGTTAGTGCTACTAAAATAAGTCCAACATCTATGGGGAGAATAAGGAGCTGTGTCCTATACACACATAAAAGCAGAATAACTGACAGTATCTACAGGAGGCTCCTTTCTGATGAACAACAACAACAAAATATTCACGAGAACTTCCGTTATTTAAATTAGAATTTCATTAAACCTTTGTTTTTCTCCTTCAAGATAGAAGTTTTCAAGTATTTCTCTGATCTTTTCGATCATTTCTATGTCCATTTTATTAATTTTGGGGGGCCAACAAGAAGTATTAGGTCACTGCATGTTATTAGAACTCTCTAACTAACATGTATATGTTGTCATTCTTTGGGCCACCAGCCCCCAGAGACTCATTTTAATTATAAATTCTTGACCTTAGCTTAGGTTTGTTTCCAACTAGTCCTTACAGTTTAAATTAACCCATTTCTATTTTTCTAAGTTCTGCCACATAGCACTTTATCCACACTCTACAATGTGTGCTTGCCTCCCTTGACATCTCACTGGTGAAATTTGCCTCTCTTCTTTCCAGAGTCCTTTATATGCTTAGAAGTCCTGTCTAACCTTTTCTGCCTAGCTTTTGGTGATTCAGCTCTTTATTAAATCAATCAGATGCCTTAGGGAGGCATGGTAAAATAACAACACATCTTCACACACTGTGATTAAATATGTGACAACATTCATATGCTTCTTCTTTGAATCCTACACTTCACTGCTTGCTGTTCACTTATATGTAAAGTTTTTCTTTTGTTTTTGTTTTTTTACATAGCTTTGCATATATATGTGAACTCTTCCCTTGAAGCTTGGCCTTACTTTCTGTGAAGATTCTTCAATTTGTGTCCTTAAACTTGCTACACACGGGTATAAAAATATTCCATAAATATTTTGAACCCTGTTGTTTTAGTGTAAAAACCCACTTTCCCCAAAGATTCTTTAGCTTATCACAAAGTGATAGATAGACCAGTTTTCAGCACAAATATGCATTATTGCCTTTTCTCTCAAGGTTCTAGAAGGCTTAGAATTATAGAAAAACTATAATTCAAGAGACAGCACAAACTTAGTTGTATTATTTCAGACAGTTTTGATTTGAGTTGTATTTTAAAGAGTATTTTATTTCCCAACTATATTGAATCCAGAGACACAATGACACATCAGGAGTATCATATCATATGATATTTAAATATGTAAGTGTTCACTCTCTCCTTGGCATTTGATACCAAATTAATCCAAATGCTTCTCTGTTTTAATTTTTTACATAGTAAGAAAATATTGAGAAACCTAACATGTTGCAACATTAACTTAAAGCTCTGCTTTGAAATGTTAACACCTGACCCTCTGTATCTCAGGTGTTCTCAAGATGAGGGAGGACCCATCACTATATGGAGGAGTTGGAGAGGTTATTTGCAGAACACAAACTGAAGTGTATACTTTACCTCTACTTTCCATTTTGTCTGCTTCATTCCTGTGAGACTTGTCTGCCATACTCACTGTGGAGTATATTACTTCAAACTCAGAGTTGAGGCAACACCTAGCTTGAATCCTCAGAGAATGAATGGGAATTGTCCACTCCTTCATCTTGGGATCTTGACTGCATCAAAGATGTAGATAGATGTAAGCATTTTAAGTAATGTCAATGTTCATAAATACGGCACTATTAAATGTATATTGTGTAATATATCAATAATTTTACTCAAGAAAACTTTAAATATACTTGTTTGTTGACTATATAGAAAGGATATTCATATATGACTCATGTCATTAAAACAGTCTAGCCCAAGGCTTTCCTTGCCCGTGCTTCAACAAAATCATAAACATTTCCACAACCTTCAAACAAAGACAGGCTTAATGCTTCCAATAGATTCCTTCTAACAAAATATGATCCTTTCCTGCTAAAATCATCATCATCAACAACAAAAACTAAAAACAAACAAAACTCTTCAACACAATACTCCTATCCTCCTAGAGAATCACAAATACTTTTATCTTTCCTTTTCATACTTCTTTGTGTTTCCATACTTGAGGTTGGGTGTCTTCCTCACTACATGCTGCATGAATATGTCTGCATATACTGTTTCATAATAGATTGGAAGGTTCTGAATCTAAGAAATTCATATAATCTATCACCAACCTCAGAGACCAAAAAAGAATAGTTCTGATCTTGTTTACCAAATAACCGAATAGACTACATGAGGTAGAATCTTTCATCTAAAGTGTTGCCTTTTTAAGAAAACAATCTATGCCTTCCTTGGCACAATAAATTAAAAACAGACAACTTCAGAAAATGCTAATACAATGAAAGTATATTTTATGGACATTATATTTATACTAAAAGAGATTGTGACAAATAACTCAGATTTTTGAGATGTTGTCTCAAAGAGAATATTTTGACTGTCTGCATGCCTGGTTCTTTGCAACCTCTAGCTACCAAGAATGTCTTGAACTGAGTTGCCAAACATAAGTTCTTTGCAATTCATAGCTATCAATTATATGAATTATATTTTGGATTATATTATTTATGTGTATCTATCTATCTTCTTATTATTCTGTGTGTATATGCATACATGTTTATGTTTGTATAATAGCGCATTACTGAGTGTGTGTAAGAGTGTATGAATGTTTGAGAGTATGTGTGCACATGAGTACGACATTGAGAATATATGGTAGTCAGAAGAAAACAAGTAGGCGTCAGTTCTTATCTTCCTCCGTGTGAGACCCAGGGACCTAACTTAGTGTGTCAAGCTGGGTGGCTAGGGTGTTCACCCATACTGAGCCATGTAGCGTGCCCAAATGTTGGTTTTAAAGAAGTATATGAATAAACTGGATGTGAAGTTGATACGAGTGATAATCTTACCTTGTATAATACCTATTTTAGAGGATGAAAATTGTTTCCACCCTGAAAGAAGCCATGATAGACTTATTCGATTTTTTCTGTTCTGAAAGTATAATTTAGTCAAGATGAAAAGGCTTTTATAAGTAATGAAAAAAGAAATTTATGGTTTATCAATTAAGCTTACATAATAATGAAGAAATAAAACCTTTGATTGTGCAGGTCTCAGTCTCTGGCCCTCCCTCTTTCCTCCTCTTTCTCTTTCTCTCATATATATATATATTCATATGCATATGAATAGACATACTATAAATCAAATGTAGAACTTATAGGAAATTATGTTATCATGTCAGATGTGCATGTACATGAGGTTGTTGATAGCATGATTGACTTCATACTGAAGGGAATTTGACTTGTGCTACTCAGAAAACTAGGTTTCCTAGTAGGTGAGGAGTCATGAGGAAAGGAGAGAAGTAATAAATCAATAAAGCATGTCTTTGTTGTCCTAATGACTGCAGCTTAATCTTGAGAGCTCTTCTTTTACTGTTGGCCTTAGTGTTTGGCTTCTTCCTAGGAATAAAGTGTAAATCTATCTTCCAAGAATTAGAAGGCCCTGAGCGACTTAAGACATAATAGTTACTAAAGCGGCCATATCTGTTGTTTGCACAGCTTTCTTCAGTAAGTTATGCTTCTCACATATACCCACACATTTCCCTCTGTAGTCTTCCCCCTTATTTACTCTGCAAAAATCGTTTCCCCCTCAGATAAGCAAAATCCCTACTATTGTTATCACTGTACCTCAGCTCAAATACAGTCTGCTTAGAGAGAGGTACTGCCATACTTAATCTTGATTGTCGATCTGATTCAGAAACACCTAGCATATTATTAAAGTATTCTTCTGAGTATATTTGTGATTGTGTTTTCAGAAATAATTATGACCACCACTCCTCCAATAGAACTGATGTTTATTTTGCTGATGTATAAAAATTTTAAACAGACCAATGGTAGTCAAGAGAATGGTTTAAAATGGAAACTATCTCAAGAAAATAACTGGGCATCTCTCCTTGGGACTGTACATTGCATTGCCTTGGCTGGCTATTGTTTCCTCTACCTAGTGCTTTCTTTGTACCACGAAGTATGGAAGCTCCTTTGCCCCATGTGCTACTCACCATAATGTTATCCTTCACCATGGGCACAGAGTAACTGTGCACTGGGACTTCTGAAGCTGTGAACTTAATTGTCTTTCCCCTACATATTTTGTCACAACCAAAAATCGTCTGGCTAGCAATTGGGCAGTTTCTCCCTGCTTTTTTTTTTTTTTATCATCATAGATGTTATCTTTTTTTTTTTCATGGAAAGATTCTAAACCCTCCTATGGGATGAGAAGCTAGGTGAACAGCTGCTGGCAAACATGATGACCAGAACCTGTACTCTGGATTACTGAACACATTTCACCCCATCACTATGCTTGTACAGGTTCCGTTTTAGGGGAAGTTTTGTAAGGAAGTCAGGTAAAATGATAATATCTCATTTAGGATGACAAACCCAAAATTATAACCCATCTTTCTGCACAGGCTTAATGCAGAGGGAAAAAAAGCAGAAAATGAAAAGTGTCATTAAAATAACTTGTTTTCACTGTTTATAGATGTTTTGATTTAATATAATGCTCTTTGCTTTAAAAAGAGGATCTAAAGCTCAAGGTTAGCAGTGACTACATAAAAAGTTTGAAATTTGAAGCTACATTGGAACATCTCTTACAAAAGTAAATTGAAAAGATGGCATTGTGGTTGACTGCATTGATCAACAATCACAGTTTCATCTTTTTCAGTTGAATGACCCAGGCATGCGGAGAGCAATTTGCAAGTAGCCTAATATGATCACAGGCAAATGTCAAGGAGCATCCAGAGATTCCCTTCTTGGTTACAAAAACATTTATTACAAGGGCCAAACATCCTTTATATTTAGTTTGTATTGAATCCTTGTCCTGTAGTTTTTAGTCAAGACAGGGTATATGTTCCAAAAGGCAGTTAAATTATACAAAGCAAGTGTGTGCAAAGTTAGACAGAAAAATATAAACAAACAGAATTGCAGACTGCATGCCAGTAGCCAGGAAAAGCTTAGGATTTGAGCCTTTAAAAAAATGAAACCAAAATGTCCCGGTTTAAGGTCTAGATATCAATATCTGACAATGAAGTGTTCCTTGGCAGAGAAGCAAAGTCTTGGAAAAATTAGCATGAAGTAAAGTATTAGCAAATAAGGAGGTAACAAAATTATCAGGAGTTCAAAGAGACTGGTTTACTAGCACAGAATTCAAGTTTATACATTATATATTTATTATTACACATTACATATGTATTATACATTATTACACACATATATTATTATCACACATTTTATTACACATTATATATTTATTATATATTTATTATTTTGATTTCACAGTCCTCCATCCTTAGTCACTTTAAATCGTGGCAGTGTGGAGGGGAATGGAAGTTAAAAGGTCAGGACTGACTGAACTGGGTGAAGAACAAGGTTGCTCCAGTGAATGAGAAATCAAGGGCTCAAAGACTGTGGGGCAAGTCTTTGCGCCTCTTGTGGAACCGCTGCTTGAATTGTGTAAGTCGGAAAGAGTCCATTAGACGAACGGGTAAAACGAAAAGCAACGAACTCGACACTGATCTGTTCAACTATCATCTCTGTGACCCAACACCAAGTCACCAGGTTAACTCAAGCACCCAACAGAGACAAACAAAGCGTATTCCACTGTGCTGCGCTCCCGTTGCAGTATTCACTACGCTCTAGGATTCGACGCGGCATGGAAATCACACACCTCGGAAGTTTTGCCTTAAATAGCACAACAGGCGAGGACATTTTCTGCAAGTTAAAGAAAGTAAAAGTAGGGCAGTCTGAGGAGAATGAAAGGACAAGACTATCAAGCAATAAAACTGTAAGTTTTGACTATTCTTATGACTGCATTTGTGCTTCAAGAGCTTAATTGATAAAGACTTTCTAGACAGACTAAGGCGAGGAGGGGGCAGCGAGGGTGAGGAGTGCTTGACAAAGAATTCTAGAAACTCAAAGATCTCTCCCCGCCCCGTTTTTTTTTTGTTTTTTTTTTTTTTTTTTGCTTTCAGATGCAAATACTTTGGGGCAGGAGGAGTGAAGGGAAGCTTGAGCCCCTCCCACTTTCAACCGTCTTCTTTATTTCGCTGCAAAGGAATCCATCTGCCCAGAGCAGTCAGAAGGTGGAGGAGGATTCGCAGGTGTGGGAGTGTGTGCCCGCGTGTGGCTAAGCGACTCTCTCTTGGCGAAGACAGCCAGCAGTCCTTCCCGGGTTTCAAGAAGGTCCTGAAGTCTCAGTAGCTTCTCCCGCAGGGTGCTGTCAATGGTCACCCGCTGGGATGCGCATCACCCTCTAGGGCTCGTTTCTGAGCCGGCAGCCGCGCGCCCTCTCTCTGTCACCAACGCTGGCCCTCTCGTCCTCTCCCGGGACGCGCGCTTCCGTTGGCTTCAGACCTGGTACCCGAGGCTACAGCGCAGAGGAGATTGTGTGTGTGTGTGTGTGTGTGTGTGTGTGTGTGTGTGTGTGTGTGTGTGTGTGTGTGTGTGTGTGTGTGTGTGTGTGTGTGTGTCGGGGGTGGGGGGGCCACGACGGACGGACGGTAACGCTTCTAGACTCCGCAGGGAGCCGGACCCTGGCATGCAAGGCCTCACAGAATCCTCTCACCCTGCGGAGTCCTCTGTGAT
>PVIU01005624.1:20572-111182 GCA_004026605.1 Ondatra zibethicus | reverse complement strand
GACACAGAAAGACAATTATCACATGTACTCACTCATAGGTGGTTTTTAAACATAAGGCAAAGAAAACCATCTTACAAACCACAATCCCAGAGAATTGAGACAACAATACGGACACTAAGAGAGACTTACATAGATATAATCTACGTGGGAAGTAGAAAGTATAAAAAGACAAGATCTCCTGAATAAATTGGGAGCATGGAGACCTTGGGGGAGGGTTGAGGGAGGGAGGGGTGTGGCAGGGAGGGGAGCAGAGAAAAAAAAAAAAAGATAACTACCTCTGTCTTCTTGCTGCCTGCCGGTCCAGGTGTTGGACTCTCAGCTCCTTCTCCAGAACCCTGTCTGCCGCCGTGCTTCCCCTCATGATGATAACGGACTAAATCTCTGCACTGTAAGCCAGCCCCAATTAAATGCTTTCCTTTATAAGAGTTGCCATGGTCATGATGTCTCTTCACAGCAACAGGAACCCTAAGACAATGACCTTGAACTCCTAATGTTCCTAGTTCATCTCCCAGGTCTGGAGGTGCTACTGCACCTGGCTTGTGTTGGTCCCTGTCCCATGTGTTATTTCTATTTGTTCCCTAAATGTAATCTATTTTCTAGTTTCATCCAACTTCTCATTGTTGTATGTTGTAGGGGGAATTGTGTCTCCCAAAGAGACACACATGGTCAAGTCCTAACTCCACTCGTGGATGTGGCCTTCTTTGGAAATTAAGTCTTAAATTATGACATCATATTGTATTGGGACTGGTGTCCTTGTAGGCGAGAGGAGACACACAGGCACAGGCTTGGAGGAACATGAAGGGAGACAAAAAGCCCTCCTTGTTTCATGGAGACAGAGACTGAGGCAATGTGTCTACAAGCCACGAAATGCCAAGGACTGGAGGGCCACCAGATGCCAACCATCTTAGATGGCCACCGGACAAAGCATGTCCTTCGACCATCTTGATTTCAGAGGTCAAGCCTTCAGAATGGTGAGAGAGAAAGTTCTGGGTGGTTTAAGTTTGCAATATTTTGTTGTAGCTTTCCAGGAAAAGGACACACCATTTCTTTTTTTTTATATTTATTTATTTATGATGTATACAATATTCTGTCTGTGTGTATGTCTGCAGGCCAGAAGAGGGCACCAGACCCCATTACAGATGGTTGTGAGCCACCATGTGGTTGCTGGGAATTGAACTCGGAACCTTTGGAAGAGCAGGCAAAGCTCTTAACCACTGAGCCAGCTCTCCAGCCCCGGACACACCATTGCTTTGTGCTCATGTTTTCCTTCTGTCTAGGTGTCCTTCATCACTATTGTCAAGGCCTCCAGGCAAGCTACTCTGAGACACCCCCTCCCCATACAGTCTTCCTCTGTGCGTCTGTGGGTTGTTTGTCTTCTTGCTGTGCAGGGAACACTCCTACAGCAAAGGAATTCTCATTTTTTTCATAAGTACATTGGAGAGGTAAGTAACAAGCTTTGGTTTAGAGTTTTCTTCATAAAGTTTCGTGAGCTGGATGCAGAATAATAAACAGTATGGCTGGATGGGGAGGCAAGCTGTTTACTTCAGAGTTCATGCTATCCTTTTGGATACTTGAAGGACAGCTTGGGAGTGTATGAGTCAGACTGCTTGTAATCACAGGAATTTGGGGGACCGCTGGCCTCTTGGGCATTGTGCAGTGACCCTGCATTGCACAGGTGACACAGTGATGAAAGCGGGGAACATACTGTATGCCGGGCATTTGTCCATGTCAAGGAGTGAGGTCTACTTCCCACCATTTATCAAGTTCAGCTGTTGTTTCTAACCACCCTGAAGAAGGTTCGCTCTCTGCTACAGGGTCACACCAAGAGGCCCTGTTCACCCCGCCCGTTTGTCTTCTGAAGTTAGATTCTGCTTTCAGAATTCAACTTTAGCCTGCTCAAAGCCAGTGTGGTTGGGTCCTGTCATAGTTAGTGCTTCTATTGCTGTGATGAAACACCATGCCCAAAAAAGCAAAAAGAAGAAAAGAAGGAAAAAAAGAAAGAAAAAGAAAGAAGGAAGAAAGAAAAAAGAAAGAAAAGCTTACATTTTTACATCACAGTTCAGTTCATCACCAAAGGAAGTCAGGACAGGAGGAACTCAAGCTGAGCAGGAACCTGGAGGCAGGCCATGGAGGGGTGCTCCCTATGGGCTTGCTCCTCATGGTTTGCTCAGCCTGCTTTCTTATAGAACTCAGGACCTCCAGCCAAGGGATGGCACCACCCACAATGGGCTGGGCCTTCCCCATCAATCACTAGTTAAGACAATGTCTTGCAACCAGATCTTATGGGTGAATGTTGGCCTCTAGCTTACAATTTTGGAATATATTATTTACTTAAAGGTGAATAGTAAGCATATTTTAGAAGCAACATGACAGTAATTAGTACTCAGAAAAAGAGCACATGGAGTTTTTTTTTTTTAATGAGTATGGGTGTCTTATCTGCATGTGTGTCTGTGTATCAAATGCATGTGTGGTGCCCAAGGAGGCCAGAAGAGGGTGTCATATCTCCTGGGACTGGAATAACAAACCATCTGTGAGCTGCCTTGTGGGTGCGGGGTACTGAACCCTGGTCCTCCAGGAGAGCAGAAAGTGCCCCTACAGCTGTCTCTCCAGCTCCACACATGGAGTCTCATAACACAAAAATCAGACGAGATGTGATTATTCAAATGCAGAAATTCTCATAGGATAAGGTACTAACAACTTAACAGCTATCCCTGTAGCCATTTTCTATTGCTGCCGGAACAGATTCCCCCCCGAACATCGCTTATAACACCAGAAATCAATTTTAAAGTTTTGGAGTCAACGCTGCTTTGAGCTGGAGACATCTGCAGGGCTGTGTAGCTCCTAGAGGATTCAGGAGTTTGCTTCTTACTTCTAGACAAGCTCACACCCCCTGGCTCCTCTTCTGAAGCAGCCATCATCTTCCTCCAACCTTGGGTTTCTTCATCGTGTTTCCTTCTCGGGGCTCCCCTGTGCCCCTCTTTCACTCAGGAGGACTCCTGTGATTGCACTGGCCGGGACTTAGCTCACCCTGAACTCTTTAACCCCACGTGCAATCCGTTTAGACCTATGCAGTAACATTAACAGGGCCTGGGAGTGAGGGCACAGACTTCTGGTAGAGAGGAGCAAAGGCAGTGCTGGGAAATTAGCAATGGATTATAGTATCTGATTTCTAGGATTATTCGCTTAAGACAACTTCCAGATGTTTTAAAATAACATTTAGGAATAACTTGAACTTTTTAAGGGTTTATTTATTTATTACGTGTACATACATAATAAATGTATGCCTACACGCCAGAAGAGGGCATCAAATCTCATTATAGATGGTTGTGAGCCACCATATGGTTGCTGGGAATTGAACTCAGGTCCTCTGGGAGAGCAGCCAGTGGTCTTAACCTCTGAGTCATCTCTCCAGCCCATAACTTGAATTTTTAATATAGCTGGGAAAAGGTCCCTTGATGACATACAGAGCTTTCTCCAGTCAGAGCACAACTTTCTGAATTTCATTTCCATTTAGTTGTAGCTTTTTTTTTTTTTAAATGTGTTTGGGTGTTTTGCCTTCAAGTATGTCTGTGTACTGCTTGTGTGCCTGGTGCCCACAGAGGCCAGAAGAGGATATCATATCCCCCTGGGACTGGAGGCAGATGGTTGTGAGCCACTATGTGGGTGCTGGGAATAACTCAGGTCCTTTGTAAGAGCAGCCATCTCTTCAGCCCCGTGTTTAGCTTTCTAATCTAGCCAAGTCACACACATTTCTGGGTTAGAGTTTTAAATGTACCTCCTAAATCAGTCCTTTAAAATACAAAAGTCCGGGGGGCTGGTGAGATGGCTCAGCAGTTAAGAGCACTTGACTGAGTTCAATTCCCAGCAATCACATAGTGGCTCACAGCCATCTGTAATGAGATCTGGTGCCCCATTCTGGTGTGCAGGTGTACATGGAAGGAATGTTGTATACATACTAAATAAATAAAAAATTTAAAAAAATACAAAATTCCGAAGACTCTTAATTGCTTATAACGTGTCCAGAAGACTGTCTAATTGCAGTGAGTTGGAGAGGGATGGGTAGCTAACTGCTGGTAGCTAACGGACCTCCATCTCAGGTTCTTCAACCAGGAGCTTGACATACAGTGACATTACTCCGTATCATATTATAAAGTGACACGTCACTAGAAAGTGACAGCCGGCAGAGTGGCACATTTCCTGTAGTCCCAGCACTCCGAAAGCAAAGATAGGAAGAGCAGGAGTTTATGGGCAGCCTTGGCTACATAGTGAGTTTGAGGCCAGCCTGGGCTACGTGAGACCCTGATTAAAAGAAGAAGGGGGGTGTTGTCGGAGAGACAGCTCAGTGGTTGAGAGCTCTGCTGCTCTTCCAGAGGACCCACATGGCTGCTCACCATCTGTAACTCCATTTCCAGAGGATCCAACGCCACCTTCTGGTCTCCGAGGACACTGCACGGAAGTGGCACACAGATGCAGGGGCAGGCAGTACATCCATATACATAAAAAATAAAAATTAAAAACAAAAGAATCAGTCTATCTTTGTACTATACAAAGTCACCCCCGTCAGCCCAGCCCAGTCCCCGTATTTGGCCAGAAGAATACGCTTTGTTTCCTAACCACTCGTCTCAGTCAGCCAGGGCGACTTGCTCCCTGGGGACTGTCAGTGATGTCTTTAGACATTTTGGTTGTCACACCTGACCCTAGTGGCACTGCACCGGGTCAGATACCACATACCAGAGTTGCTGCTAAGCCTCCCACAGCGGACAAGACGGCTTGTGGCAACATCAAGTCCTAAATGTCAGCACTGTAAAGCTGAAAAAAAAAAAAAAAGTGGGTTAGTAAGATGTGATTTGATTTTTGGCAGACTTTGCTTTTGCTTTGATACTAGATAAGAGGGGCGGCGTTTGAGTTATTATTTAAGTACAGGCACTAGAGGGCACTGCCTGCTCAGAAGTTGAAGTTTCTGTGGCGGTGGGGTCTTTGCCGAAAGTAAAGCGACCTAAGCGACCAGGAGATGGCTAGAGAACTATTGGACTAGTTGTTTATCCAAAACAGTCTTACAGCATCTGAAGCCGGGAAGGTCAAAGAGCGCAGGCTTCGTGCCTTTCTTTCTATAATGATGTCTTGGGAGCTTTTACCAGTAGTAGAAATCTCGCTGGATTTCGCGCATGAACACCCACGTCATTGGCACCTCCTCTGAGCAGGTGATGAGAGACGCTGCGATTCCGGGCTATGTGGATCACTGCAGCGCTGTGAAGTCGCATCTGAAGCAGGAAGTCAAGCGGGCAGGTGGGGCAAGGCTGATGAATAGGAGCCGGCTGGTTGCTTGTCGCTCTTTCAGGGGATCCAAGTTCAGTTTCCAGCACGCACATGCTGGCTCACAACCGCCTGTAACTCCAGTTTCAGGGTATCCCATGAGGTCTTCTGACCTCTGTGGGAACCAAGTACATATGTGGTGCACAGACACACCTGCAGGCAAAACACTCAAACACATAAAAAAAAAAAAAAAAGAAAATCAATCTAGAAAAGAACCAGTTTGTTGCTTGAAGCCCTTCAATGTGCAAGGTGACACAGCGGTTCTCTCCCAAGGTTCCGTCCAACTTAAAAAAAAAAAAAAAAGAAAGAATTGCTTTTCTTTTTTAGAATCAGGTCCATAACTGAATTTGTATGTTTGGGTTTTTAAGATAAAAATTAGTCTCTTGGATTGGCAAGATGGATTCAGCATTGCTGCCAAGCCTGGCCACCTGATTCATTCCCTGGGATTCACGTGGTGGAAGGTGAGGACTGAGGGTCCCTGTCTTTCTTTAGAGACCACTTTTACAACTGGGTATGGCAGTGCATGTCTGTAGCCAGCATTGTGAGGTAGAGGGAGAACTGAGAGCCCAAGGGCCGTCTCTCTGTATGCCGAGCTCCGGGCTAGCCAGGGCTACATGGTAAAATCTTTTTCTCAAAAAGCCAAAGAATAATAGCTAAGAGCGAAGACGCTGACTACATCGAACACCCACCCCTCCATCTTGCTTGCTCCCAGAACGTGTCATCTTGAGGATGGAAGTTTACTGTTCATACTGTGCCCATCTCTGGGATGTAATGGAGGCTCAGGATGTAGCAGTTGAATGATCGAGTAGGAAGAGCAATTCTTTAGGGTGGAAGTTTGAAATTCGCGGAGCTATTGGATAATAGTAAGTGACACTGTGTGCCTGTAGTTCCAGAGGGGCAGGAGTTTGAGCCAGCTTGGGTTGTGTGAGACTCTGTCTCAAAATCCCAAACCAATAAAAAAACCTCAAATCAAACAAAACCCAGCGTTGATGTGCTTTTAAAATAACATCCTGTACCGGGTGGTGGTGGCGCACACCTTTAATCCCAGCACTCGGGAGGCAGAGGCAGGCGGATCTCTGTTAGTTTGAGGCCAGCCTGGTCTACAAGAGCTAGTTCCAGGACAGGCTCCAAAGCTACAGTCTCAAAAAAGCAATAAACAAACAAACAACCCCCCCAACATCCCGTTATAGACCTATTTGCAACATTCAAGTCCAACTTTTAAAATATGTTATTTGTAGAAAATATTGAGTTTCAGTTCTTCTTAGGCACTGTGCCGTCTTTCCGGGGCTGTTAGTGCTCACCTAGGGCAAGCCCTGTTCTTACTAAGGCATTAAATAAAGCATGGAGATAAACTAAAACAAAACAAAACAAAAAACCCACAAGTTTTTGGGAAACTGCTTTTAGGGCTATGTGTTAGTCTGGATCATTTTGGGTAATAATGCCAACAGACTTGGTTAAATATGAAAAGACTTTAAAAATTAAGTTGTTGAGGTGAAATTCAACCCCCCCCCCACCCAAGATGTTTAAATTTTGAGAAAGCTGTTGTTAGTTTGGAAAGGGTGGGTGGACTCCGGGTGTTTATTATTTGGTCATTATTTAGATTATTATTATTATTATTTAGTTTTTGGTGTTCTGGGACCTGAGGGACCGGCTTAGCTTTGCCTCTCTCCCTCCTAATTAGTGCTGGTTCCTCCGAGAGGCAAGGCTTTCTCTCACAGCCTTTTAACTTTTTTCTTTCCTCCCCGTTTGAAAGGGGCCCCTCGCTGCCACCGCCTCGTCTGTCACTGCGTGCACCCAAGCGCCGAAGGGAAATGCAAAGCGAGACAGCTGTATGCGAGGCTTTGCCTTTTAAAGAAGTTGACAGACAAATGGCACAGGGGTCCCTGCTCTTGCCAGCTGAGGGCTTAGCTTCCAGAAAGCGCCCCTCTAGGGGAACAAGCGAGGCAGTGTGGAGCTGCTGAAAGGCCCCATTGAGGCCGCAGCCCGAGGCTCTTGTAGCACATTGTCTGGTATGTGGCGCCCTTCCGAAACCGCTCTCCACAGTTCTGCACCCCAAGCCCCCAAAGCTCAGGAATAAGTTCCTCCTCCCCCCCACCCCCCCGTTACACTTGGTGTTTCAAGCGAAATTCTCAAAAGGTATTTGCTTTTGTTTGTTTTTGTTTATCTCGCGCCTCTGGGGGTCAGACATGATTCCCACGCTCACTGGGCTTAACACGAGGAAACTCGTGTCCCTGGTGTCCCTGAGGCTGCGCTTGTGGGAACTGAAGTCTGGGCTGTGGCAGAGAGAAGCGCAGGAGTGGAGGGGGATACAATGCTTTAAATCATTTCCGCTGCTTCCTTAGCTTTCATGAAGATTCGTTTTGAGAGATTTAAATTTGCACTAAAGAACAGCACCATCCAGAGACGGTGAGAGCTCTCTTCCCAGGAAGACACAGTTACCTGATAAAGGCTGGGGAACCACAGTTCCCGTTAAGGTACAATGTGCCAGACTTCAGAAACAATGTGGCCCGAGGCTCCGTGCTTTGAGGAGTCCAGAGCCATGGAGCGCATGGTCAGCTATGGTCAGTACTCTCTACCTTATTCTCCACAGAGCGCGCCAAGATCAATATCTCCGCCCCCCCCTTCCGCTACAGGAAGCTCCAAATCCTGAAAGCCTTGTTCCAGGTTACACAGAGTTAGACTCCTGTTGAAGTTGCCTTGTGGCCTTTAGAGGGCAATTCAAGCAAATTTATAATGTGTTATGACCTGGATCAGCAGGTCATTCTCCAGCGACCGGGTCCTGAGAGGGGGGACCAGAAGAAAGGAAGATAAAAAGAATAGAAGACAGAGAAGCTGAAGTTTGGGATCCGGAGGTCTTATACAATGTCTTACACCGACCATGTGCTTGGAGTTAGAGAAGCAGCCAAGGGCCCTCTCCATAACTCAGGGAGGGCTCCAGGGCATGCCTGGGTCTGCCAGCCCGGCCCTCAGCAGTGTTGAATGAACAGTCGGTACCTGCTGCGCACGGTCCGCTCGGTGAGAGCGGCTGCTGGAAGATCGGAAAGCCTGGCAGGTTCTCAAGAGCATGTGGATTGGAGTTTGCAAGATAACTTGATTTCTGGACTTTATTGTTTGGGGTGGTACGCAAAAAAAAAAAAAAACAAAAACAAAAAACAACCAAAAAAACAAAAAAAAACCAAAAAACGCAAAACACGTCCTTCAGTTCGTGTATGAAGTAGGCTATAAATACATCCTGGATCAGAGCATGTGTCTGGCAAGTGTCACTGTCGAGCAGGCTAGGCTGGAGTGAGAGGGACATGATCATGCTGAAAAGCCACTCTTTTCCTAATTACAATGAAAGCCACCAGTCCTAGGGACTTAGGATGGAGTTCAAGTGTGCCATGGTTTCTCATTTTGCGATGTGTGTGTGTGTGTGTGTGTGTGTGTGTGTGTGTGTGTGCCTGTGCCCATGGAGGCTAGAAGGGGGCGCTGGGTTACAGTTTGTGAACAGGTCAGTGTGGATGCTGGGATCTGAACTCTGCTCCTCTGATAAAGCAGAGAGTCCTCTTCACAGTGAGCCATCTCATCTCCAAGCTTTGAGCTGACTGAACAAGCTCCTTAGGCCATCGTGCTGTAAAGAATACAAGTTACTTTTCGTAACTCTGCTGGTCTTAACGCCTGGTCCCTTCTCACTCCTGTGGCCTTCAGTTTCCTTCTCTTGCAGGATTTCTGAGAGCAAAATGACACTTAGCAAAGAGGAAATGTATTCCTTTAATCAAAAAGGAGGCCGAGCTTCAGACGGGCAAACTGGGGAAAGCGGGTGGTAGATAGCGGTGTGAGGGGCGGGGTGGGGGGAGTAAGAGATGGGGGATGGGGTGTTTATCTGTTGTATGATATTTTGTTTGTGTTCTGACAAATGAATCTTGCCTAGAGATCAGAGGGCGGGGCAGCAGCCACTAGACTTCTTACCTCTGTAAAATCTCAGACCGAATGGGGGCGATCCTGTCTCTATGAATCCTCAGGCTGAATGGCAGGTGGGGGGGGGAGTCCTGTAGCCAGAGGCTTTTCTGCATCCCTCCTGGTTCCACAGTCACTTATAAAATAATCACTCAGAGGCTTAATATTAACCGTAATTGTTTGGTGGATGGCTCAGGCTTATTACTGGCTAGCTCTCACATATAAATTAACCCATTTCTATTAATCTGTGTTTCCCCATAGGGCCGTGGCTAACTGGTGATGCTCTGGCATCTTACTCCTCCAGCAGCTGCCGGCGGCTCTCTTGACCCCACCTTTTTTTCTCCTTGTCTTCAGTTTGGCTTTTCCACTTACCTGTATTCTGCCCTGCACATAGGCCAAAGCAGCTTTATTCATCAACCAATAAAAGCAACATATATTCACAGCATACAGAAGGATATCCCACATCAGGTTCCTGTCTCTATGAATCCTCAGACTAAATGGGGTTAGCTCCTGTCTCTACCCGCCTTATATTTCTCTTTTTACCTCTCTGGTGCTGGAATTAAAGGCATGAGATCCCAAGTGTTATAATCAAAGCCACCACTGCCTGGTCTCTATGGTTAACTAGTGGCTAGTTCCATCTCTGATCTCCAGGAAAGCTGAATGGGAGTGCTGTTAATCAGGACTTTCATGGTGTATCCTATGTGCTAGGTTCATCTCAGTCACCAGTTGAGTGAAGTAATTTTCTGAAGGTGTTCATGGTGACCTTTCAGGAGGGCATGTCCTATCATACCATATTGGTCTAGAAGCAATCCACATGGTCTCATCTTCTGTGAAAACAAAAGAACCTCTTTTCCAAAGCATCATATCCTTAGACCCAAATTTTGTAGTCAAGATACCTTTATGATATACATGTTGGTTTAGCTTGGCAGCCCATATAATGAGATGTCTCTCTGTACTTAGCTCCTTCACAGTCAAATTTAAAGAAAACACAATAATACACAGAATCCAGACTCTCTGTGAATTTTCCATTTTTACATAGCTTATTTTTACTCTATCACTTTACTCTGTCTTTTTAAAGACTTTATCCATTTTTTAAAAGCATTAACTTTATTTTATGACTCTATATATTCTTTTTATTTTTTTCTCCCAAGCCTATGTGCATTTATCCAACATTGTGACCCATTTAGAGGTTGCTTATGTCTGAATCTGTCCTATTGCATTGTCTGTAATTTTCTAATGTCTTGAAGAGCTTTTAAAATTCTAAGTAGTTTGGTTGCAGCTGCTCTGGATGTTGGCTCTGCCTCTCTCCAATTTCAAAATGGTGGACGTGCCATTTCTGGTAGCTCTGGGGCTGCCAGGTAGGAGCCATGCTCAGCAGTTTAACTCTGAGAATGAGCGTGCAGCACATAAACTCTTTTTATCTGAATTACAGCCAAATCTGCCATGCAGAGTACTGCGCAGTCTGGAAACATCTCTGTGTATAGTGGTTGGAATCCACCATGCTCTCTGGCCTGCCCAAGCCTGATCCCGTTGCCTGCCTAGGCAGGCGCCAAACCATAGGCGTGGTCTTAGTTACTTTGTTCGCGACCCTGAGTGGGCACACAAACATCTGGGCCCACAAATGCTCCATAGCCAGAGTTTGCACTGGCTACAGGGCCCAGGAAGCCTCATTTTAAAACCGCGTGGCTTTTTTTTTTTTTTTTTTGGTACGACTGCTGATTCAGGAAAAACTTTCTGTGGCACATTGCCAGCAAGCAGCAAAATCTCTGTTAAACTCTGTATTCTTTGTGAAGCTCTCTCAGATTTTATGTGGAGTCAGTAGATCACGTTGAGGCGCCAATCTGTTGTAATGAGGCAAGCTGGCCACATCCTGTGGCCTGGCTAGCTTAACCCCCAATAACCACACAGAAATTGTATTAATTAAATTACTGCCTGGCCCATTATATTTAGCTTCTTCTTGGCCAACTCTCACATCCTGATCTAATCCATTTCTACCAATCTGTGCAATACCACGAGGTCGTGGCTTACTGGGAAAGATTCTAACCAGCGTCAGTCTCAGGCAGGAGCTTCATGGTGTCTCTCTGTCTCTGCCTTCTTCCTTCCAGAATTCAGTTCTGTCCTCCCTGCCTATCTAAGTTCTGCCCTATCAAAAGGCCAAGGCAGTTTCTTTATTCAACCAATGAAAGCAACATATAGAAAGAAGGACTTCCTACACCAGTATTGTCCCATGGAAAGTTTAAGAGAAAGAAATGTACACTGAATATACATACATTGCTTACATCCAATTTTCTTCCTTCTTTTCTGGTCATCAAGATTGAACTCAGGCCTTGAGCATCCTGAGTAAGCAAAATACCACATGATGTTGAGCTGTATTCCCAAACCTTTCTTCTTTTTGTAGTCAGAATCTTTTTTTTGTTTGTTTGTTTGGTTTTTTTTGAGACAGGGTTTCTCTATGTAAGAGCCTGGCTGTCCTGGAGATCACTCTGTAGACTAGGTTGGTCTTGAACTCACAGAGAATTGCCTGCCTCTGTCTCCCTGAGTGCTAGGATTAATGGTGTGCACCACCACCGCCTGGTTTGTTTTGTTCTTTTTAGTGACTGTCCAGTGGGACACTGTAGGAATGTGACTTATTTATTTATTCATGACTCTGTGTATGTACGAGGAATCTGATGGCCCACAGCTTCCTGCACACTGGACAAGCACTCTGCACTGAGCTACATGCTCAGCCCCTTTTTAGTGTTTTTGTTTTGAGACATGGACTCATTATGTTGCCTAGATTGGTTCTGAACCTGAAATCTTCCTGCCTCAGTTTTCCAGGTAGTTTGGATTGCAGGCCTATCCTTCCAGGCCTGGCTATCATAGTTCATTTAACTTGGTCTCCAAACTGATGGACAATGGGGCTGTTTCTAATTTTCAGCATTTGAAAATATTTTAAAGAGAGAAAAGATACCAAGTAATGAAGGGAGAAATCAAGGCGGTGAGAAATATTTACACATTATGCAGAGAGCCCTAGCATTTCTACACTGAGGAGCCTCTCCCCACCGCGTGGTGGCACGCGGGGGGTGGTCATGCTCACCTTTGACGCTATGTGTAGACCTGAGATGTGATGGAGGAGCTGGGGATTTCTCCCAGGGAAAGGTTGAAGCTGGCCATGCCGGCCTCTCCATCAACTGAAGACCCCTTAGGAGAGGAGGCTGTCTCTCAGACCAGAGCACCAACTACACAATCCTCAACAGGGTTCTTTCCCATCCATGGATGTCACTGTGTTGGACCCATATTGGCCTGTTGTCTGTGTTTCTGTGGACACTCTTGCCATAATAAGAAACACGCAATATTTAAAAAGCACACATATACCCACAAAATAGTCTTATTGGCTTAAATGGACAGTTGTACTGGAGACAAAAGAGAAAACAGCCATTTGTTTAAGGGCGTCTCCCACTAGTTCCTCCTTTAAATTTATGTCCATTGTGTCCTCTCCGGGCTGATGACAGAACTGGTTTTCGATGCAGCCATTCAGTGGTTGTGTGATCTTGGGTATCATCTCCAGTGCAATTCCCAGTTGGCTCAAGTTAATGAGCCAACAGATGGGAAAGGACCTATGTTTTATTTTACTTTTCGGAAAGCCTTGCCAGAATGGAATTTAGGAAACCAAGTGTTATCGAACCAGACAGTAGATACACACATACTCCAGTCTTTCCCAGAATGTTTCTCCTGTGTCAGCATCTTACTGACCATCCCTAAAAATCTATCCGTTAGGGAATTCTTACCATTATTTCTTTTTTAAAAAATGGTGTGTGTGTGTGTGTGTGTGTGTGTGTGTGTGTCTTCACACACATTCATACATTCGGAGGCCAGAAGTCAACCTCGTCACATCAGAACGGCACTGTTTTTCAGCGATTGTCCACCTTGCCAAATGAGATGGAGTTTTACTGGCCTTCTGTCAGAGTAGGCTAGGTTAGGCTGGTCAGTGAGCCCTGGGGATCCACCTGTTTCTGCCTCCCCAGTATGGCAAGCATTTAACAACCGAACTGTCTCCTTTGCTCCAGATTTCTGTGTATGTGACAGCTCTTCATGGTTGGCAAAGGGACCTTAGCAAGAGTCCTATCTAATTGGACCTCCTGGCAAACCTTCCAGAAGGCCTGCTTTGTTCTCATGTAACATGGCATAACTGAGGTGCAGAGAGATGAAGATAAGGAGCCAAGGCTTGGGGAAGATAAACATGTCTAAAAAATAGCAGAGACCTTAGACCACTTCCATACCCTAGATGCCCCCAGTGGTGGGCTCATGTTTTAATAACAGGAAATATAGTAGTTATAGACTGAGAACACCTTGAGTTCACAGAATCTCCCATGTTATATCTCTGCTCACAGTGAGTGTGTGTCACAGGACTGGCTGGGCCTGTGGCACTGCCCAGCACATGCAATGCACAGTCAGCCCTGGAGAAGACCAGATTTCTTTCTTTTCTTTTCTTTCTTTCTTTCTTTTTTTTTTTTGAGACAGGGTTCCTCTGTAGCTTTGGAGCCTGTCCTGGAACTAGCTCTGTAGACCACGCTGGTCTCGAACTCACAGAGATCTGCCTGCCTCTGCCTCCTGAGTGCTGGGATTAAAGGCGTGTGCCACCACCACCCGGCTGAGAAGACCAGATTTCAAAATCTGGTTTGCACTTCTGCATTGCTGGTGGGAATGCAAGCTGGTACAACCCCTTTGGATGTCAATGTGGCGATTTCTCAGAAAATTAGAAAACACCTTCCTCAAGACCCAGTGATACCACTTTTGGGTATATATCCAAAGGATGCTCAATCGTGCCACAAGGACATGTGCTCAACTATGGTCATAGCAGCATTGTTTGTCATAGCCAGAAACTGGAAACAACCTAAATGCCCCTTGATCGAAGAATGGATAAAAAAAAAAATGTGGTACATTTACACAATGGAGTACTACACAGCAGAAAAAAAATGACAGCTTGAATTTTGCAGGAAAATGGATGGAACTAGAAAGCATTATTTTGAGTGAGGTAACCCAGACACAGAAAGACAATTATCACATGTACTCACTCATAGGTGGTTTATAAACATAAAGCAAAGAAAGCCAGCCTACAAACCACAATCCCAGAGAACTTAAGACAACAATGAGGACACTAAGAGAGACTTACATAGATCTAATCTACATGGGAAGTAGAAAGTAGAAAAGAGAAGATCTCCTGAGTAAATTGGCAGCATGGGGACCTTGGGGGATGGTTGAAGGGAGGAGGGGAGAGGCAGGGAGGGGAGCAGAGAAAAATGTAGAGCTCAATAAATATCAATAAAAAATGTAATCTGAAAAAAACCAAAAAACCCCCCACAAAATCTGGTTTGCTACACGCAAACTGCTTTTGCACATTTATAAAACCGAAAAAGCACAAAGCCTGGCTGCTGTGCCTCAGGACCACTGCACTCCAAGGCTGTCAAGGTGAGGCAGCCTCCCTGCTCCCAGCCTGCTCAGGCTTGGGATTCCCAACTGGCCCCCAGTCATCCTTTAAGATGCATGTCATTTCTGAAAAACTCACATGAACCTGCGTCTCGGCACTTGGAGGACGAGGTGAGTGGGTCACTTGAGTCCAGGAGCTGAAGACCAGCCTTGGGGTGAGAGGGCGGTCGGTATACAGCATTTACAAGACGGTAGTTGCGTGAGGCAGGAAAAGCGAGTATGAGTAATTCCATTTTTTTTTTTTTGGAAGAGGAAATAGATTTAGGAATTGAGAATTATCCAGTGTCAAACAACCACTCAGAAGGAGAGCCCAGAGGGAACACAGCCGTCCAGACAGCGGCTTTCGCTTCTGCTAATAATTTATAGTGCTTTGTGATTCTTTTTTTTTTTTTTAAAAGTCAAATTGGCTAAGTCCTGTATTCACTTAGGCGCTCACTGCTTTCCTGCTCATGGGGGAAAAGGATAATGAGCAACGCTAACACGCAAAGGCAGGCCTTTCCATTTGGAGACATTCTTTGCCCCTCTGTGTATGCGGCGCTGGAGATGGAGCCAGGGCCTTGTGCGTACTAGCCAGGACTCTACCACTGAGCTGTACCCCTCATGCTTCTTAAGATGATTTTGAGGCAGAGTGTCACTATGTTGCCTAGGCTGGACTCAAACTTGGGATCTTCCTGCCTTGCTCAGCTTTCTAACTAGCTGGGATCTCAACAAAGTACACCACTGGGCTTGATTTGTTTTCCTTTTTCTTTATTTTTATTTCCTGTGCATTGGTTTTTTTGCCTGCATGTATGTCTGGGTGAGGGTGTTGGGTCCCCTAGAACTGGAGTTACAGTTGGGAGCCACCATATGGGTGCTGGGAATTGAACCCAGGCCAGGTCCTCCGGAAGAGCAGTCAATGCTCTTAATCGCTGAGCCATCTCTCCAGCCCCTCTTTTTCTTTTTTCTTTTTTTTGGAGTGATATTTTGTTTGTAGTCTAGCAAATAAAGCTTGCCTTAAGATCAGAGTACAGAGTTAAACCATTAGTTAGCCATAGAGGCCAGGTAGTGGTGGCACACACCTTTAATTCCAGCACCTCTGTGAGTTCAAGGCCACCCTGGGATAGATGAGATTGAGTTTGTCTAAAAGAGAAACAGCCCACACGAAGGTGATCCCAGCACTTGGGATCACATGATTTTAATCCCAGAACTAGGGAGGTGGAGACAGGAGTGATATGGCTGGGCGGAGTGAGGAAAATAAGGCGGGAGGAAGCAAGGACAGATACAGTCTGAGGATTTGAAGAGACAGGATCGCTCCTTTGGTCTGAGCGCTGGTAGAGGTAAGAACTCTAGTGGCTGCCGCTCTGCTTCTCTGATCTCCAGCTCTCGCCACCAATAGCCAACTCCAGGTTTTTATTATAAAGAACAATTAGAATTTGTGCTACACTCTTTTTTTTTCTTTATTTTTATTTTTGGTTTTTCAAGGCAAGGTCTCTTCATATAACATCCCTGGCTGTTCTGGAACTTGCTTTTATAGACCAGGCTGGCCTTGAACTCACAGAGATCCATCTGCCTCTGCCTCCCCAGTACTAGGATTAAAGATATGTGCTACCGCGCCCAGCTGGATTTGGCTTTTAGTAAATTTAAACAAAAAAAATCACACCTATCTACCTACCTACCTACCTATTTATTTATTTGTGTGTGTGTGTGTGTGTGTGTGAGCATGCCACACAGATGGGGGTGGCGTGGTGGTTATGTGGAGGTCAGAGACAGCCTGTGAAAGTTGGCTCACCCCCTCTACTATTTTGGTAGCAAGAACCTTTACCAGCTGAGCCACCTCACTAGCCCCTCATAAAATGCTTTGGCGACAGCATGATGACCATGTTTACTGCAATGTTACTTACTGACCACACCAACTTCTATAAAAAGTGGGAGGAAAGGGGCCACACACACTAGTGTGTAATCGGCCCCCTCCCAGTGGAGAGCATCCGAATTCTACATTTCAACAGATAGCTGGCATTTTCTTGGCATGTTAACCAGCAGGAAATTACAGGCTGTCATGTTGTAGTTCCTCCTCAGAGAATGCCACGCAGATTATAGTGGTGAGCCACATTGATGGCACTGCCCAGCGTCGCTCTGGTGTTCTCCTTACCAGATACATTCAGCATCCTGTAGGGAATAAAGAATTCACAATAATTTACTTAAACAGCTCTTCTCCACCCTCAGGATTGGACCTAGGGCCCTGCGCATGCTAGGCAAATGCTCATCCATGGAGCTATAGTTTCAGCTATAAACAGTAAATTAAAATTTACAGTAAATTAAAAAACACATTATTTTGCTGAGGTCTTAGTGTGGTCTTGAATTCACCAGGTAGATCAGGCTGGCCCAGAGCTCAGAGACATCCGCCTGCCCCTGGGTTCAGGACACTCTTGTTTGTTCTGAAAGGCATTGCCTTCTAAGCTCTTTTCTAGCTGCTGATTGGTTTGTTTATCTCTGTCCTCCAGAGCAGACTCTACAAGAAGAATGGGGCAAAGAGATCAAAGATTAAACAGGGAAGTGGGTGAAGGACATTAGATTTAGAATTCTTTTTTTAAAAAAATCTATGATTGCATAATTCTTTTTTTTAAATAAAGATTTATTTATTTATTAAGTATACAGTGGTCTGCCTGCACATGTCCCTGCAGGCCAGAAGAGGGCACCATATTTTTTTAAATATTCATTTATTTATTATGTATACAATATTCTGTCTGTGTGTAGGCCTGCAGGCCAGAAGAGGACAGATGGTTGTGAGCCACCATGTGGTTGCTGGGAATTGAACTCAGGACCTTTGGAAGAGCAGGTAATGCTTTTAACCTCCGAGCCATCTCTCCAGCCCAGAGGGCACCATATTTTTTATTACAGATGGTTGTGAGCTACCATGTGGTTGCTGGGAATTGAACTCAGGACCTTTGGAAGTGTAGCCAGTGCTCTTAACCTCTAAGCCATCTCTCCAGCCCTAGATTTAGAATTCTAAAACAACAGTAAGATGCCCCTTCATAGCGAGGAATTAATTTTACCCATTGAGAAGTCTGGCCCTGACCCCTATCAACTGGGAGCTGGCCCCGGTGAGGCCAACCCTGACATGAGAACTTGCCTACCAGGTGCAAGATTCTGAATTTGATCTCCAGTGCTGAAAAAAGTATTTATTATTATTGTTGTTATTATTATTATTTGGATTTTCAAGACAGGGTTTCTCTGTGTAGTCCTGGCTGTCCTGGAACTCACTCTGTAGCCCAGGCTGGCCTCGATCTCACAGAGATCCTCCTGCCCCTGCCTTCCGAGTGCTGGGATTAAAGGTGTGAGCCACCACCACCTATCACATATTTTATTTTTAATCGAGGCAAAAAAATTACAGAACTTAACATCTTAACTATACGTAGTTCTGCAGTATTCCACATAGTCACAACTTCGTGCAGTAGAACCCTAGACCTTCACATTGCAATAGTGAAATTAAACCCACTAATAACCAATTCCATGTTTCCTCTACACAAAGGCCCAGTGACTACTGTTCTATTTCCTCTGGATCGGGCTCCTCTGACGCCTCATGGAAGCAGACCAATGAGTATGTGTCTTTTGTGGTGGTGTATTTCACTCAGTGATGGTCCGCCCGCATTGTAGTGCAACGGGGTTTCCTTCCCTCCAAAGACTGCATACGGCTGCACCATGTTATATCACGTTGTGTTCATGTGCACCCATGTGGGTAGAGGGGACCAGAGGGAAGTCTATGTTATTCCTCAGGAGCCACCCACCTTGCGCTTTAGGATCCCTCAGCTAGGCTGGCTGGCTAGCTAGCCCAGACCTCCCAGTGTCTGCCTTCTTTTTACGTGGGTTCTGGGGACTGAACCTAGGTCCCTCTGCTTCCATGGCAAGCACTTTACCAAATGAGCTATCTCCCAGCCCTGTCATACAGTGTTCTGCAATCTACTCATCCTGATCCCTGGGGTTGCTTTTCTTCTTGGTCCCTGTGAATGACACTATGAACAAGGGTGGACAGATATCTCTTCCAGGTCCTGCATTTCATTCCCCAGAAGTTGCTGGATCACAGGGTGATTCTTTCTCTTTAAAAAATTATTTGAGTGGGTGCCTTGTGCTGTGGGATAATGCTCTTGTATCCTGTAAAGATTTATCATTTGTATTGGTTTAATAAAATGCTGATTGGCCAGGAGCCAGGCAGGAAGTATAGGTGGGGTGACCAGACTAGGAGAATTCTGGGAAGAGGAAAGGTTCAGTCTGCAGTCACCAACTAGATGCAAAGGAAGCAAGATGAGAATGTGTCACTGAGTAAGGTACCAAGCCATGTTGTTAAGCATAGATAAGAATTATGGGTTAATTTAACTTGTAAGAGCTAGTTAATAATAAGCCTGAGCTAATAGGCCAGACAGTTTAATTTTCTTTTTTAGATTTATTTATTTATTATGTATACAGTATTCTGCCTGATCTGGCCACCAGATCTCATCAAAGGTGGTTATGAGTTACCATGTAGTTGCTGGGAATTGAACTCAGGACCTTTGGAAGAGCAGCCAGTGCTCTTAACCTCTGAGCCATTTCTCCAGCTCCCAAGACAGTTTATAATTAATATAAGCCTCTGTGTTTCTTTGGGTCTGAATGGCTGCAGGACCAGGCGGGACAGAATCTTACATGTACTAACCCTTTTCTCTGTGTATGTATGTGTACCATGTGCATGCCTGGTGCTCTCCAAATCCAGAAGGTCACCTGGAACTGGAGTTACAGATGGTGTGAGCTGCCATGTGGGTGCTGGGAGAGCAACCAGTGCTCTTAACCTCTGAGCCATCTCTCTTGCTTGGCAATGGAGCTGGAGTGTGAAGTCAATACTTGCTGTTAACAAGGCCACTATTATCTCCATCACTGGCCTGCAGATGCCACCACAAGTTTAGTGACGATGGTGATCTTCACCAGCACGATTCTTATAGTTGTGCTGTGGAGTGAATGGTGTGTCTTCTATGACTCAGAAAAAAAAATAAGAGTCTCATGTATCCAGGCTAGTCACAAATTTCATAAGTAGCTGAGGATGACCCTGAACTTCTGACACTCCCCCCTCCACCTTTCGGCTGCTAGGATTACAGGCTGTACCACCATGCCGATTTTATGTGGTGCTGGATGTGGAGCGGAACCTCTTGTGCACACTAGGCAAGCACTCTACCAGCTAAGGGTCACAGGAAACTGGAAGTCAAAAATCCCAAGGTGGCCATTATGATGGCAGATACCTGTACTTCTGGCTTCTCAGGGGGTGAAGAAGGAAATCAGATCTGGGGAATCCATTGACCATTGTCTTAAAATGGGGAAGTTAGTTCCCTGTTAGACATAGACTCAACGATCACTCAGGACAATATAGGTTGCTTTCCTTATACAGTTACAGGAAAGATCCCCCAGATCTGCCCATTGTGTCCCCTGGCTGACAGGATGACAACTAAGGCTTAGTCAGCATGGCTCAGCAGGAAGGCAAGGGACTAGCTAACGCACAGCGTGTACCAACAGGAGTCAGGACTAGCTAATATACAGTGTGTACCAACAGGAGTCAGGACTAGCTAACATACATTGTGTACCAACAGGAGTCAGGACTAGCTAACATACAGTGTGTACCAACAGGAGTCAGAACTAGCTAACATACAGTGTGTACCAACAGGAGTCAGGACTAGCTAACATACAGTGTGTACCAACAGGAGTCAGGACTAGCTAACGCACAGCGTGTACCAACAGGAGTCAGGACTAGCTAATATACAGTGTGTACCAATAGGAGTCAGGACTAGCTAACATACAGTGTGTACCAACAGGAGTCAGGACTAGCTAACATACAGCGTGTACCAACAGGAGTCAGGGCTAGCTAATGCACAGCGTGTACCAACAGGAGTCATGACTAGCTAACGCACAGCGTGTACCAACAGGAGTCAGGACTAGCTAACGCACAACGTATACCAACAGGAGTCAGGGCTAGCTAACATACAGCGTGTACCAACAGGAGTCAGGACTAGCTAACATACAGCGTGTACCAACAGGAGTCAGGGCTAGCTAATGCACAGCATGTACCAACAGGAGTCAGGACTAGCTAACGCACAGTGTGTACCAACAGGAGTCAGGACTAGCTAACACACAACGTGTACCAACAGGAGTCAGGGCTAGCTAACATACAGTGTGTACCAACAGGAGTCAGGAAGGTCTTCATGGATCTAGATTTTCATGATACTGGCATAGAGACTGGGGAGGAGGGTGCTGCATTGGGATTCCGGATTCAAGTACAGCAAGGACAGCAGGAGATGGTTTATTCTGATGGAAGCATTATGGAGCATCTAGAATCCTGGAAAAGTGATGGCTCACACTAGCAAAGTTGAAATGTTTGATCAACAGTGGAGGAAGGGAGGATTTAAAGGCTTAGAGGGGTAAGAGCGGGGCGGGGACTGGGGGTGGAGTTGCTTACAGATGGAAAGTCTGCCTAGGAAGGGCGAGGCCCTGGGCTCAATCCTCAGGACTACAAACTAATGAAATAAAGCAAAATTCAGGGGCTCCAACCAACCGAAGCACCACATGTCCCCATTTTCATGTGGGGTTCCAGGAGAAGCCTGACCATGCCTTAGCCAGCCTCCCTCAGTTTGAACTCCGCCTCCTCCCTCAGAGACAGGTCAGTGCTCCTGAGCTGACTGGCTCTCATCTTTTCTTCATCACTTCAGGAGGGAGGGTCCCTCTGTAAGCCACTAAGGAGGCCACTGGCCTCTGCACTTTCTCTTGTTGTTAGCTGTTTTCCTGTTCCTCTTAGGTACCAAGGCAGGTCTGGACCAACCAGTTGACTCCATCGTCCTTGTGGGCAGTGGTTCTGTCTGGGTGGTCCCCTCTAGCAGGTCAATCTCAACTACCATGAGGGAGTGTCCCCCCTCCAACCTTCCCAGCTTTGCTTATAAGCCTGAACATTCCCTTTCTTATTCTCTTTTGTGATCTCTTACCAGCATGCATCAAGAAAGCCTATTGGCATTTGCAGTATTCCACCCGGAAACCTTCTTCAAGTTTATTGGGGACATTTGCATCTGCCGAGTTACCACAGGCAACAGTTTTATCAATCATTCTACCACTACGTACCATGGGAACCTTTCTCCAGCCTCCAGTATCAGTTTCCTCCCTGCTCATCCTGACCTTGTGAACAGTGTGCTTGTAGCTCTTCTCACTTCTGCCTGCTGCTGCTCACGATGCTAACACCTCCTGTTTCAGGTTTTAATGATGGCGACCTTCTACTTCCCCAAACCAGTTTCTTATTTTACTGTGCATTGCAGGGTAACAAAACACTTTCAAATCTCGGCACTTCAGATAACAAGGGTTGTTAGTTCCTCAGATTTTTTTTGGGCTTCGCTGGGTTGTGGGCCTATGGTTTGGCCCAATGTTCTGCATTCAGCTGTCTCAGATCTGGATGCAGCTGTGGGGTTTCCGGGCCTCTTTTATCGTGTGGTCTCTCAGGATGCTAGCGGCAGCTTTTTACATGAGGCTGAATTTTAAGAGAGTCTGAGTAGAAACGGCAAGATCCCTTACGGCCCAAGGTCTGGAACTTCCACGGTGGCATGCTCCACTGCCCACAGTGAGTCACAAGGTCAACCAAGATTGAGCAGCGGCTGAGAAACAGCCCTGCCTCACAAGTGGGGTGAGCATCAAACCCACCTTGTAAGGAAGCCTGGAGGAAGTCATCAGAGAACCTTATGTAATGACCTTTGAATAAACAGAATGATCAACCAGGTAGAGGTGCCAGAAAGACACTTGGTTAGGACGGAGAGTGAGTCCCCTGTTTCTGTATCAGGACCCTGAAGGTGGCATGGCATTGTAGATTGCTACCCTCCCGCCGCTCCGCTGGAAGAAGTTGGTGAGCTGGCAAAGGGTATAAACCCACCTCTGCATCAGCACATGGATTCTTCCAGTCCTTTCTGCCTGATTCCCACCTCCACAAACACTCAACCTAGCACAGGACAGGAAGCCCTACCACTGCTGTGTCTGCCACCTAAAGGGATGGGACTCTGGGAGGAAAGGACTTTTGAGACTGTTCAATCGTGTATACTGGTGTCTCTGTGCATGTGTGTGCACGTGTGTGCAGGTGCCGATGGAGGCTGGAAGAGAGTGTCAGATCCCGGAGCTGTAGTTCTAGGCAGTTGTGAGGTGCCTGGATGTGGGTACTTGGAACTGAACTCAGGTCCTCTGCAAAAGTAGCATGTATGTGCTCTTCACAGAGCCAGCCCTCCCGCACCCGGGAGAGGTGTTTGTTCTAGTTTCAGTATCTTGAAGAATGAAAAGCAAGAATGAGATCGAGTGTAGGACTCTGAAAGGAGTGATTTTTGAGTTCTTCCAAAGCAGCAGGGAGGGTGGGAACTGAGGAGGAGGGACCAGGAGTTACCACTGAGGCCATGCTCCTGCCTAGCTTGCGGGGTACTTGTCTGAGTTACTCTCCTTCAGAAAGCTGCCATTGTGTCTGAAGCTGCACCATCTTCTGTGCTGATAGGCTAGGGGAAGCTGGGAAGCTGTAATTCTCCCATCCAGGTATGGCTTGAATGCGCCATCCTCCTGCCTCAGCTTTCTAATGCATCACCATGCCTGGCTAGGGATCTAAATGCTCCCCAACCTAACGCTCTTCTCACACTGGTTAACTTTCCGAGACCCCATTTTGAACTGGGTCCTACTGATTTTTGTATTCTCCTCATCCTTGCTTCAACCAGAGGGTCATGGTGGTGCTGGGCTGCGGCTCGTGCCCAACTCTCAGACTCCATCCCTCATTTCTCAAGCGGAACTGGACTGCACTAATTGACCTGGAGGGTCTCAGCTGTGCTAAGTTGGGTGTTTGTTAGATGGCGATAGGCTAGTAATTAGTGTGGGGAATGAATCTAGGTCAGAGGCAACCAGTTGGAGTGATGCCCTCCTGGGGCGTGGGTAAAGGTGGGAAAAGAGCAAACACAGCCCTGGGTTTTTTTTGTTGTTGTTTGTTTGTTTTTTTGGTATGGGTGGGGTGAACCAGGGACAGGGGACTGTGACTATGGGACTCGTGGTATACGCAGAGAGACACAGGGTCACGTGCAGAAAAGCGCTCAAATTCTCTCTCTCTCTCTCTCTCTCTCTCTCTCTCTGTTCGCTCCCGCTTTTACTCGGGTTTCCTTCCAACCTCTCCATATATGGTGTGGCTCTAGAGCAGGCTGGGGATTGGCTGTTGTTGTTGGGAGACTGGGAGGTGGGAGAAAAGCAGAAAAAGAAACCCAGCGTGGGGAGGGAGGAGAGAGCATGGTACCAGGCTTCAAGGGTCGCAGAAGGGCTGCTTGCCTCGGAGGTTGAGATAGATTCTTTGGGATGTGTTTCTAGGGAGAAGGGGGCACAGTTACTGTTGGCGGAGTGCTTGGCGCACTGGCTGGGGAATGGGACAAGGCTTGGCCCTAGGTTCACAGCTCTGGGCTTAGGAGCAGTTTGTGAGGGCTGGAGTGGGGAGGGAGGGGTCGAGAAACCTGGGCTCCGCTCCTCCCCTTTCTTTTCACCCTAGACAACTTACAGCTATGCTGTGGAAATCATATGCAAATTAACTCATTAGCTTTCCAGACCAACCCCAGACATCCTTCCTAATGGTGGAAGCCATAGACTGTACCTTTACCAGCTCTCTCCAACCCTCCTGAACTACTTATGGAGAGATGCAGGAAAAGCTGAGGGGAATATCATTGAAGTATGACATAAACATCTGGTTCTCCAATTTACCTGTCTACTCATCACCCTGGTTCACCTCTGTGTCCTGGATTCCCCCTCTTTCTGTCCCCGGCCTCCCAGAGGAGTTTCCCTCTCCAGTTCACTTGGGTAAGAAGACAGAGATAGGCTGTTGGGAAGGGGCTGAATATAAACATCCTGGAGATGTCTGTCAGCAGCTTCGCAGGAGAAGGCGACCTATGCAACCAGAGAGCCTCTTCCCTTCTCCTCCACACATGGGGACTGGAGGAAGGAAGAGAGATAATGCAGGAAAATGGAGCGGAGAGGGGCTGGGAGGGCGTAACGTTAGAACAGCATCCTGACATGGTGGCTAGGTTCAAAACATTTTCATATGAGCAGAGTGCTTGCTGGCAGCCGCCCACCATAAGCGTAGAATTTAGGTTGCTTTTCTAGTGTGAAACATGGCTTTGTGTTAAGCTCTGGAACGGTTGCGGACAGGAATCGCACCCTTCCCTCTTTACAGCTGTCTTCAGCACAGAGCCTAGAGGAACCTCGCATGCCCTCCTCCAAAGGGAGGGGTGGGCATGGCCTGCGGCCCATTGAAGGATGTGTAGAGTGGCCCTGATTGGCTCTGTGTCCTTTGCCTCGTTCAAGCTGTGCTCTGGCCACCTGAGTTTGCTGCTCACTACTCATTGAGCCAAACTAGTACAGCAGCCTTTGAAGCCACCGACTGATGATGGTGGGACAAGCGGAGGCCACTGGCTGCTCTTTCCCACTCAACACCTCTGCGGTCTGCAGAGGAAACAGACACTCACCAGGCCTGTTTTGCCTAGGGCCTGATTCTGGATTCAAGTTGCCAGAACTTGAATCCAGACCCCTGTGGTTTCAAAGCCAGGCTCATTTTAGCACTGTAGAGCCTGGATGCTGGGACACTTGCTGGGAGCCGCTGACTTTGGTGTGTGTGTGTGTGTGTGTGTGTGTGTGTTTTCCTCCCCTGGGTACCACAGATGATTGGCATGTTGGGACACACATGTCATTCTTGTTTTGTCTTTGTCTTCATTAGGTGGGGGCGGCAAGAGAAAGAGAAAATGAAAAGATGGGAAGGCATAAAGCGTGTGATTTTAACCCAACTTTCAATATCTGTGGCAATGGGCGGCTATGAAGACCGGGGCTAGAGTTGTGGGAAGTGAAGCCTCTGAGGGCACAGGAAGCCTGGTTCCCCCACTTTGTTCCCCAGAAGAGGCTGGGTGTCCAGTAATACGGTACTTGGTGTACCTTCCTTGGCTTGAGTGGGGTCCTTGTTTCTAGGTAACTACAGGCTGGATATGGAGAACACTTTGATGACACTGAGAAGCAGGGGACCTGTCTTTTGGCAGTCTGGGAGATGGTGCAGTGGTAAGAGCACTTGCTGTGCAAGGACCCGAGTTCAAATCTCCAGGAATCACAACTGGAGGGATTCCCACAACTTGTTTACAAGGTGGTAATGTCCCAGAAGAACAGAGATCAGACAGTTTCCCCAAAGACCTTATTCTCTCCTGTCTTTGTTAAACAGAGCAGCCCCCTTAGCCTGTCCTTCCTCTTTCTTCTTTCACTGCCTGTGAAGCTCTGGGATCGGCTGCAAGGGGTGAGACCTCAGGAGCAGCAAGGACAGAGGACACAGTGCTGTGGTTTTAACCTCTTGTGTGACAGATACAGAGGCCCTATGTCCTTATCTCACAAATCATCCTGATCTTGCCTTCCCCATGCTAGGCTTTACCATTACAATTAACAAACTTAATCTCAGAGAAGAAGCCGTGGGGGACCTGCCACAGACCTGCCTGAGGAAGTCAGGCAGGAGGCGGTGTGGGGAGAGTTGTTCTGAGCTGTGCTGTGTGGACGGTGGAGGACAGAGGAGGGTGGGTGGAAGGAAGAACCCTTGCTTGGCAGAAAGAGGAAGCTGGGGCAGGTCTGGCTCGCCCTCCTTCCCACACAGCCGCCATCACAAGACAGTTTCACTCTTAGGTCAGCTGCTCCCCCACTCCTGCGCTGCTCCGCCCCAGTCAGAGGACCAAGCCGCTTCCATCTATTCAAGTTTGAATCTTGACTCCTTGGTGGAAGGTAAAAGAAGACCCTCGGATAAGAAACTGAGGCAGCTTAGTCTTGTTTCGTAGTGCTGGTGAGGGCACAAGGGCCTCGCACACGCTAGGCAATATACCAGCCCCACAGCCTTAGCCTCAGACGGCCAGCCCCCACCCCCCAACACCACGGTGAGAGGCCAGGGTTAATTCCACAGATCCTCTTCAGGGCTGGGGTAAATTTCACTTCTCTTATGGCATGGACAGGTGGCACTGGCCCCTGTGTCCCCAGAACTCAAGTTGCACAGCTGAAATTTCACCCTCAGAGTAAGAACCTGGAATGGGACATCTGAGGAAAGGCTGCCCCGCCCACTCTAACCCAGCGACTGCCTGTCAATGTTCCAGGCCCGGCCTGGGAGCAGGCGACATGTGCAAAGTGAGCGAGAGCTCCTGACTTGGGCCTCAGGGCTCACCTTCTCCCATCTAACCTGGGAGTTGTCTAGGGGAGACGGCAGGGAAAGGCCACAGTGGGTCAGGCATCAGCAAGAGCAGTGAGTTTGATTTTTTTTTTTTGATTGAGGTAAATAAAAAAAGCTATCCTGCAACATTTGGAGATATAGAGTCTGTGCCCCCAAATTCCAGGCCTGACCCCCATCACATCAGGCTCTTCCGGTATTGACTGTGCTGGGAGGCCTGTCTGAGGTGGGAGTCAGGGGTCTGCAGGTCCATCTGTCTGTACAGGTCTCTCAGCTCCCTGACTTCCTGCAGCACCCTCTTTGCCTGGCTCCAGTTGGACGATGCCTCTCCCAGCAGCCTCTCTGTCTCCAACAGCAGCTGTTCTGACTCCGAATCGGGAGGAGACTGTGGGGGGTCCTTGGCCTTTCGCTTGCCATCTCCCAGTCCCTGAACCTCTGCCAGCAGCTCCTGAGTCTTCTCCAGTTTCCTTGCTACCAGGTCCTGGATCCGGGACAGCTGCCCGGGCTGGGAGGGAACGGGGGCTGGGGATTCCTCAGCTCGAAGGTGGAGGGGGCGGGCTGGGGCAGTGTCCCTCTGGGATAGGATCTCCTCCAGGGAGGCACAGCGGCCCTTCTCTGTAGAGGGCAACTTCTTCGGGGCTTGTGGGGTATAGGTGGCTCCCTTGTCTGGCTTTTCCCAAGGCCGAGAAACGCCGCTGGCCCGGTGTGAAGAGGGCTGGATTCGGTCGGAGTCTGCTCTCCGTCGACTGCCGGCTAGCTGGGCCACAGACTTGTCCAGATCCACCCGAAAGTTCTCAGCACAAGAGGCTGGCTCCTCAGGGGAAGGGTCTTCTTCTTGGATCAGGTCTAAGGTCAGCATCCCATCTGAGGTAGAGGTGGAAGCCTGGGAAGGGCAGTGTGAGAGAAGGGAGGACCCGCATCAGCCCCCGCATGAGCGCCAGCTGTGGCCTCCTTCCTCCACTCCTGGCTGAGGCCCTCGACTGTGCTATTTCGGAGTCCTTTGAGGACAATTTGAAGTTCTTTCTTTTGCTTTTCTGTACCTTACCTTCTCCTGCATATTGTCTGGGGTCTCTGCTCTGCCACAAGCTTCCTGGGAAGTGTCTACTTCCATACTGGGGACATCACATGGGATGGCCCACAATTCACAGTAAGGTACACAGACAGAAGAGGAGAATGCTCTACCCATGTCCTCTTGGCCACACACTTAGCCTGCTCTGATATCTGAACTCTGAATCCTAGCCTGGTCACAGACCTTCTTATTTCTAAATACTGCAATTTAGCAGCCATAAAGGGAAGTCAGTACTTCCTATGCTGTTGCGCATGTGTAGTTCTGACAGAGCGCTTTGCAGCTAGGCAGCTCTAGAGACCACGGGTCTGATAATCCAAGGCCTGCGTTCTTCCTCCTGCAGGGACAGCCCCTCCCTAGGCTCTGAGCACGGCTGCCTGAGAGAACCCACTCCTTCATTCAGGAGAGGCTTTGCTGTGCGCATGCAGCACTGGCCCTCACTCACCAGGGTGGCCGGCCACCACACAGCGGCATGTAGCACGCTGCACTCAGCTCTCTTGTTTGTCCCCTTCTCAGGGGCATTTCTCATTTCCTCAGACGTTACTGAGAACACAGATGTTGACTCAGGGTAGGTGCTGAGTAAGTCATTTTGATTTGGGAAATCAGGCAGGGCGGTAGGGTGAACAGGCCTCCTGAGCCTTTGATCCTCAGATGAGGACTCCCCCCACGAATGTCCCTGCTTGTTCATAGCTGAGATGGACAGACACAGAACTGGCCCCTGGGTGGCAATGTTTACTTTCTTGCAGCTTTACATACCACAGCCATGAGGTGTCCCCGAGTTGGAGGGCGGCGGGAATGTTGGATTTTTGCTCTGTCTCGAGTAGGGTGGGCAAGGTAGCTGTCCTCCTCAACGGTGACCTGAAGAGACGCTTCGTGAGTCACAGGTTTTCTTTAGGACTCTGTCCCAACTGGATGCCCCTAACGTGCCTGGACTGGGAAATAAGCCCACCCCACCAACTATTTCTGAGCAGGGCGCCAGGCAGAAGGATTTATGGATGCAGCTGACCCAAGGCCAGCTCAAGCATCAGGAAGCTGGAAAGGGGGTGAGCAGAGAACATGGGGGACAACAGGGCCTTTAAAGAAGCAGAAAAAGTAGAGTTGGGGTGAACTAAAGGGGCCCCACAAACACCCCTCCTCTATGAGTCATAGCCTGTGTTCTGCCATAGCACCCCTTTCCCACAACAGCCCCTGACCTCATCCAAGATGCGGTTCTTGGCTCTGGTGATAGCAGAGCTCAGGGCATTGATCCATGACTCCTTCTCTTCAGGACTCACCGCCAGGAAGATCAGGTTGGGTGCCTGGGAGGGAACGTTCTTGCTTTAGCTAGTTACACGTAAATTATAATTCCCCCAAGAAAAAGATATTATAATCTCATTCCCTCACACCCAACTCCTGGAAAGAGAGGTTCCGCATCTGGAATCATGACCGAAAGAAATCCAGAGTCTATCCCTGCAAAATGCACAGGTTGTTTTAGAAATGATTGAGGAAGAGCTAAGAGTGTCACTGGATTTGAACACGATACTGCAGACCATTGGGGAGGTGTGACAAAGCTTAGGTATTAAAGTGTCAGACGACACAGAATGTGACAAGCACAGCTTCCCTGGGTTCCCTTGAACTTCAACCACCCATCAGGGCACAGGGACCAACAAATAACTTTTCTTCCAAGAGAATACATGTGTATGCACAGTAGGCATGTGTGTGTGTGCGTGTGTGCGTGTGTGTGTGTGTGTGTGTGTAAAGGGGAAAAGGGAGGGGGCAGGGAGAGAACTATCTTTATGGATGAACAAGTTCACAGAGCTGGCTTGCCTGGAAGGAAGGGAATGGACAGAATAGTCTCCAGTTAAATAGTAAAAACCAACCTGGGAGGCAGAGGCAGGCGGATCTCTGTGAGTTCGAGGCCAGCCTGGTCTACAAGAGCTAATTCCAGGACAGGCCCCAAAGCTACAGAGAAACCCTGACTCGAAAAACGAAATAAATAAAATGCAAAATAAATAAATAAATAAAAGCCAGAGGAAGAACAATTCTGGGGGCTGTTCTGGGCCTCGTGGCCTTGCCCAGCCCACCAGGCCGCAGACCCACCATGGTGCCTGGTTGCTTGCATCGGGACAGGGTGAACTTGCTGTGGTTTTTCTTGCTTCTGCTCTTGGATTTCCGGAGTTCTTCACACTTCTCATAGTCGGTCAGGTCAAACACCTCTTGGATATTTTTCTCATCCTTTACCTAGGGGAGGTTTGGGGTGTGACAGGATAAAATTGCTCTGCTTCTCCTCCCAAGGGAAGGGGAAGACGCCAGTGGAAGCCAGCCCACCCCAGATGTAGATGTGGGACAGGACTAAGCACCAGTCCTTATGTGGGCTCCTGTTTAACCCCTTGCCTTCCAAGCCACCATTCCACGGTCTACCTATGACCTCTACCTATGACCTTCCCTCTGTTTCTGAAGGACACAGCTTTACAAGCCCTGAAAGGGACACGGTGAGTAGGCTGATCCGATCATCCCGAGTGGTCATTAACCGACCAGGGGAAGGTGAAAAGGGCAGCCAGCTTCTGCCTCTGGCCTCAGGGAGTACTACGGTTCTCAAGAGTGTCCCTTCCCACCTGCTCTTTCTTCTAAAGTAGGATACTATAGGAGATTCTCCCTGGCCAGCCACCCGCTTCTGCTTAGCTGGGAATATGCCAGGAACAAGTCGGTCATGTTCTCCCGGGGAAAAATTGGAAATTGAGCAAATGTATCTAAGCAGCCCCAGGGCTCCCTTGGCAGACCTCTACCAGCCTGTAGATGATCTGCCCATCATCTGAACTGTGGGGCAGCACAGGGCACATTCATCTAGCTCCATTGGTCTGGCAAGGCTTGGCTCTCTAGGATTCTCCCTGTTTTAGGGTCCCCGAGCTTTTGGCTGGGAAGTGATCAAGAGGCCTTAAACATTATGGTGGACATGGGACAAGGTGCCACAGGAATGTTCGAGAACAATTCACAGGAACCCACATTGGGTGTGGGACCTCCTCTCTGGCTCCTTCCCCAGAGAGACTATCAGCGGAGTCCAGAAAGCCTGGAGAGGAAAGAGCTGTGTGTGTGTGGCAAGGAAAAGGACTCACTTCTGTTTTCCTGAGGGAAGGGAGGGAGGGAGGGAGCGCTCCTGGCTTGGACATGGCTGATAAGGCACTGTGGGAGCAGGAGGTATTGACAGAGGTTAGGAGGGGTGCGGGTAGGAGATGGGGTGAGGCAGGTGGTAGAATAAGTAAATGGCAGCGCCCAGGAAAGACAGACCCCCTGGCAGGGTTCCTGTGAATTGTTCTGGGCGGTATTCAGTGTCTTCCTCACGGCAAACTCCTAGCGTCTCATTTACAACTACATCTTCCAAATGAACCCTTCCTTTTCCGGGGGGGGGGAGCACATGGACTATGTATCGCTTTCAACCTAACTTCCCCTACCATGAAGTCACCCTAAGGTGTGGCTCTGTTCCTACATCTGGCCGTTGATCAGACGACACCTCAGCTGCCTTAAAGGGTGCCCTTGGAGAGTAGGGAATGATCCACAACGGAAGGGCTTCTCTAGTGGAGGAAGTTGGGGAGACCTTGCTTTCCCAAGAAACACCAACAGAAACCATGGAATGGTTACGGGCGTTTTTCTTTTTCTTTTTTTATTTTAAATATTTATTTATTATGTATACAATATTCTGTCTACATGTCTGCCTGCAGACCTCATTACAGATGATTGTGATCCACCATGTGGTTGCTGGGAATTGAACTCAGGACCTTTGGGAGAGCAGGCAGTGCTCTTAACCACTGAGCCATCTCTCCAGCCCCGGGCGTCTTTCTTTTTTGCATCAGCATGTAAATTGCAAATATATTTTGCTTTGGGTTTTTACATCTTCGATCTATTGGTTTGTTTACAATCTACTGTTTTGTTTATAGGCAGAATAAACGGTGTCTTTTGGCAGCTTCACCCTTAGCTGGCCCAGGCCCACTGGACCATAGACTTGGTTCTGAAGAATGGTCAAGAGTAGGTAAAGTTCCCCCCTCTTCTCCAATGCCCTCCATAGCAGGGGGCATCTGGCCCCAGGACTAGTCAGATGCTCCTGACTCAGAGGACAGCAGACACTCTGAGGTCACCCTATGGTCTCTCTGCCCTGTATTCCCCCTTCAAACACACACAGGCTTATTAACCAACTAACCATGCACTTCTGTCCCCAGGTCCTGCCTTTTATACAAACAGAAGCCAAAACCAGAGGCCTTGTTTAGTTTCTTTAGCCTTTCACTGCCCTCGGGTTTCCCAACACGTAGGAAAGCCTTTCCTGATTGCTCGTTGTGTTTCCTGGCATTGTGAAGGAGATAGATACACTGTGACACTTGCTGCAACTTGTTTAAATAAATAAAACCAAAGTGGAAAGCAAGAAAATTGAGGTGAGAGCTCTCCCTAGGATTTGAGACTAGGTAGCAGCGACCCTTCAAAGCAAACTCTCCTTCAAGTCTTCCCGCTTGCTCCTAAGACTCTCCAACCGTTCTGTTTAGGCCCCTTCAAGAGGGGCCTCGCGGGCTCAGCAGACAGTTTTTGGATGAGTACTTCTCTTGGGCTGCAAGTGTGTCTGCTTCAACACCATAAAAGGATTTATTTACCCGAATAGAACGGCAGAATGCATGTCTAGCGCGGAAAGCAGAAGAGGTTAGAGGACTTGCCAGTCCGTTCTGGGTGAGGGAACACAGTCAAGGGAGGAAGGGGGCAGTCTAAAGGGGACACAGTCTATCATGCTCTGTAGGAAGTCAAGTTCAGCTTCTCGGCATTCCTGGTATTGAGCCAAGAGTTAGGGCTTTACAAAAGGGAAGGGGGTCTGGATTCCACGACCTGTCTTTAGAGTCTGACCCAGTGTGGGCTGTGGTTTCATGCTCAACTACAGAATCAAAGCCGCGCGCGCGCACACACACACACAGACGCTCATAGTCCTAACTCCACAGATAAAGGTGGGCAGGATATAATATGAGTTCCTTGTTTTGTTTTCTTTCTTTCTTTTTCTCTTTAAGTGGAGGGGAAGGTGAGGAAGAGGCCTGGTTCAGGACACTGACTCCTACAAAAATCCGGCATTCACAGCTACTGTACGTCAGGTCCCAGAGACTGACTCCAGTTTGCGTTTTTCTATGATTGAGGGTGACTTGCTACTCAGGAGACCTACATATGCCCCCTGCTACAGACAGGAACGGAAAGGGTGGTGGGCTGGGTGGGAAAGGCAGGAATGGGCGAGGGACAAGATGACCAGGTGTTTCAACAGAAAATTAAAAAAAAAAAAAATCCCGTATTTCATGGGGCCAGACTAGGGTAAGAGGCAGCGGACGTTCAGAACTTCTGGGAAAGGTGTCCGCAAAGGCACATTAAATAAGTAAAGTCCTAACTCCCACTCAGGTAAAGTCACTCGGGGTGACTTTTCTCTGCAGATACAGGACTTTTGCGACCCCTGAACTTGCAGAGAGGGAGGCGGGGCAAGCCGGAGAACTAGCCGCCGCAGGGACCGGGTCGGGATGGGCAAGGGCGCCTACCTCCTTCTCGGAGACGTAGAGCTGGTCGCCTTTGAGCACCACATAGCGGTTTTTCCAAATCTCCCTGAAAATGCCTTTCCCGCAGAATTTCCGGACCCAGCCTACCTTCTCGGGCGCCGCGGAATGATGGTTTCCATCCGGAGGCCCCTGCCGGGGCGAGACGGGGGAGCGGCGGCTCAGCCGGGTCCCCGCGGCCTCCCCCCGCCCCCGCCCGGCCCCGGCCCCATTGTCCGCGCGCCGCGCACTCACCCGCTTGCCGGAGCCGCTCTTCTTCATGGCGGGATCGGGCGGCCGCGCCCGCTGCTCGCTCGCCGGCGGCTCGCGCTACCCGCAGGCCGGGCCCCCGCTGCCCCCGCCGCCCATGCCCGCCCCCGCCGCACGGGCCCCGGCCGCCGCCGCTGACGTCGCGGGCTCCGAATGAAGGGCGGACCGTGGCGCCGCCGCCGCCGCCGCCGCCGCCGTGCGCTCCCCGCCCCCCGCCTTTGTTTCCGACCCGGCACCCGGCGGAGGCGCGAGCGGATAACCGGGAGGCGCGGCGATGGGGGCGGGCCCGAGGCGTGGCGAGCGGGATGGAGCGGAGGCGCCGCGGGAGACCGGCCGCCTCGGACCCACCGGCTCGGGCTGGCGGGGCTCCGGGAGGCTCCAGGCTCGACCGACTCCTGGGCGGCCGGGAGCGCCCCGCGAGGCCTGCGGGAAACACGCGTGCAACGGCGAGGAGGCCTGCGAGCCCTTCTGAGCCCCGAGTTTGTGGCGGGGCCGGGCGGGAGCCCAAGTTTGAGGACGGCTTTCCTCACCACTCCGCGTTCTCCGATCCCCTATCGGGTAAACCGAGGAGGGTGAGCTGAAAGCCCCGGGAGGACCCAAGTGTTATCTTCTAGGGCCAATTACTACCAGAAAATACGCTAATAAACCTATTACCTGGTGTGTGGTAACATAACCACCACGAAGTGCGTAAAGAGCAGGGGAAATAATCCTTTTCCAGAAACGTTCAAGATGAAGTGTTGGAAGTTTGTGGTTGGAGGCGTGGAGGATGTTTGGGCTTTTTTTGGAATCAAGAAAGGACCCCAGACCCTCCCTCCTTCCCAATCCTGTAAGAGTTTCATTATCCACACTAATTGATTTCTCTTTCAGGTGGACACAGAACTGCCTCCCTTCAAAACACTCTTATTTTGACACTTAAAAATGTTGAGTACCATTTTGTAAGGCATATAGAGTGAGAATATTATTCCTTGGAAAATGATCAGTCGGGCACGGCAGACCAAATGACATGCTCAAATTGACACGCTACTGTTACATGAATTAGAATGTAGGTTTTCTGACCCCGCTCTACCTTTTAGGCTTAGTACACACAGCGCACTTCCCAAACTATCCCTTTCCTATCTCCCCATCTCAGTTTGGTACCGTCCTCTTTAAAAGGTGATGAAAAAAGTGAGAAAATGCAGGCTATATGAGGAAGCAAAATGTACCAGTGTGTGGACACAGCCGAGGAAATGAGCCCACAGGAGTTTTGGGGAAGTTGGCTGGGCATAGAAGAATGGTTTGGATTGAGTTTTTTAATTTTTTTTTTTTTTTTGGACAAGGTTTTACACAGCCTAGGCTGCTTTCAGACTTACTACGGAGCCTGAGGCTGGTCTTGATCTGCTAATCCTCACATCCCCACCTGATTTACATAGTTTTAAATAGGGGCTGGGGGTGTGGCTCAGTGGTAGATCTGTTTGCCTAGCATTCAGGAGGGGCTCTAGCTCAATTGCCGGCCGGCCGGAACGATAGATTCTGGCTCACGGGGCAGAAGAAATCCATGACTTTGCCTCATCTCCCTCCTCCCAGGAGCTTTCACTTAGTCTCCAGATTCTAGAGCATCCCTGGTGTGCAAGACACTGGGCTCTGCATGGCATCAGACAGGAGCTAGTGCTCAGTGAAACATCAGGCAGAGGGGCCCGTAAAAAATAACCAAAGCAATTTTCAGATTCTAGAGCAGATGCATGTGGGCTGCAGAGCCTTCGCTGCCTGTCTGTGTCTTAAGATGTTACATAAATCTCTGGCTGTCCCCATCCCTCTCTGCTCCCTTCTCCCCAGTGACCTGAACTATTAGGAAGCCCAGTCTGGTCCTGGCCTTCTTCCCCACCTTTGCTTTCTTGGCACAGGACGTTCCCATATGCCAGCTTCTCCCCTGGATTGCTCTGAAGTGGACTTCTCTCACCAGGTGAACCACATGGCACCTGAATTTGGATCTAAGTGAGACTGTTTCCAGAGAATAGTGCTTATGTGAGAAATTAGAATAAGCACTTCTGGGTTCCTTTACACATTGTTATAGCACTCAGTGACTTCGCGCACACACACTACACACATACACACACCACACGCACACCACACCCCCACACACACCACAAACACACATCCACACCCCCCACATACCACACACAAACACACACACGTCCGCACACAGACCACACACATACACATGCCACACACCAAGCACAAAAATAACTTAAGCCAATTTCTTTAGGGAGATAAGGTCCTGGGAGGACTCCTGAGCATGTCTGCCTGGAAGATGGTGCCACCATAGCTGTCCCCTGCTGCTGAGTGGTTTAGAAGCAGCTTTACTCAGGGGCAAAGACAGAAACTATCAGAGCTAACATTTTGTGAGCAGCTGCTTGCAAGTTTACTGGGCAGAAATATCTGAGTTGTCATTTCAAAAACAAATATCCTTGACTTAAGATCCTACTTTTAAAATAGGATTGATGCTTTGACCAGGGCATTTTATCTATGGGATAGAGAGTTAATAAAGAATACGTCCTTCACTAAAATGTTGTTAATAAGGAAAAAAGGAGGACTAATAATAGAATTAGCTCTATAAATACCAAATGATATCTCTGTATTTAATCTTTATCATCACATGAGGAAGGCACTAATTATTTTCACTTTATGGATGAAGAAACTGAGCCTTCCACAAAAGACCAATACTCCCAATATTGTTCACATAAATATCACATAAATTTGAATGATGCTAGAGAATACTTATCAACATATACGTTAAGGGGCTGGAGGGATGGGTCAGCAGTCAAAAGTGTTTGCTGCTTTTGCAGAGGATCTGAGTTCAGTTCCCAGCACCCACACTGGGCAGGCTGTAACTCCAGCTCCAGGAAATTGGTTGACCTATTCTGGTCTAAAGGGGTACCCACGCCCACAACCCCCCCCCCCCATGCACAGGAACACATGAAAACACATATACAATCTTACAACTTTAAAAACATTCTACAGAGAACCAGGGACTGTGCTGTGGCGTTTTTGTTCCAATTTTGTGAGGACACCTTAATTTCCTGCCATTATTGATACCATCACTTTTTACTACTTTCAGGAGAGGAAAAACTGAGACCAGAGTCTGGAATAACTAGACATGCCCGGGTACAGGCTGTGCCTTTGTTGTATGGTATAACACCATCTCAAGTCTCACCTTGTGAATTCCCATGAATGAGCCTCAAAGAAATCAAACAAAATCACTCATATCTCTGCAGACTGAATTCTTATTGCAACCCTACATGGGTTCTCAATGCCGCAGCAAATGGCTCTCCAAAGAAATGAGTGTGCCAGATTGAGGTGAACAGGAGACTGTTCCTGGAACCCTTGCTGGGGAAGAAAGAGCAGACACAAACACAAGTCCAGAAAAGCTGGTGGGTTATATATCCTCTGCCACAGCACCCTGGAACCTCAGGGCACTTAGGTACTCCCCGCCCCCCCAGAGGCTAGCTAGTCTCAGTGGGTGATATCTGTTGGGGGGCAGTCTCAGGCTGGAGGAGGAAGCTGTCCTTGCTAGTTTTTTAGAACACTCCTACTTGGGCGGAGGAAGGACTTGCTTCTCTGAATGTGATCTGAGGGAAAGGCTTTGTCAGTTGCCCATAGTTCTAATCCCATGGTCCTTCACATGGCTGACTCACGTCACACGGAACTTCACTGCTCAGGACATAAGGGATGGTACCGTGTATAGCACACGGCTTTCTGAATCCCTCGTATCTCTGACAATCCATTTCTCAAGCACAATCTCGATGAAGCCCATCAAATTCTAAAGCAACTGCAGTCAAATACACAAAGGACATATTTATTTGATACAGAATCACAAGGGGGTTGGGATGGGCTCATCGTCGCCAGTCCCGGTGTCTGTCCGCAGTTCAGGAATGGTGAGCTACAACAAACACAAGAGCCCTCCTGAGGCCCCCTGGGAGGCAGGGAAGGGCTGAGCCAGGGTAAGAAGAGGACGTGCTGTTCTTCCCGGTCTCTGTTCTCCACTGCCGTCTCATCTTCTGCTTGCTGACCTCGAGGTGGCCTGTGTGCTCTCCCTGCTTCGGCTGTGCAGCCCAGACGCCAGGATTTCCTCTAGGAAACTGACAAGGAGATTCCAGGTTATTTAGCAGAAAAGCAAAGCCTCACCAGAATAGACCATCATTTTCCCGGCACTGAAGTGAGTAAGAAAACATGGTTTGATGCTGTGTGCTGGGTAGAAGGACGCTGGATCAAGCATCCAGGCCAGGACTGACAACACCCATGCACACGACTGTGTCTTCTTTTTCCTTTTGTCTGGTTTCTCTGTCTAACAGCCCAGGCTGTCCTGGAATTCAATCTGTAGACCAGGCTGGCCTCACACTCAAGGAGATCATCCTGCCTCTGCCTTGAGTGCTGGGATTAAAGGCATGTGCCACCACCTTGCCTGGCTAAAATTTTCCTTGTTTTTTTTGGACAGGATTTTTTTGACATAGCTCTAGCTATGGAACTCATTACGTAACCCAGGCTGGCTTCACGTAACCCTTTTCTCTCAGCCTTCTAGGTGGTGAGTATAGTCACACCTGCCTCTCGTGTGTCACAGTGTCTGTGTAGAAGTCAGAGGACAGCTGGTAGGGCTCAACTCAGGTCATCGAGTTTGTCAGCTGTTGCCCCAACCACTGCGACTTTAAAAAGAAATTACAGGATCCGAGATCTTTTAAAGATGTATTTATTACCTTAGGACAATGGTTCTCAACCTGCCCAATGTGTTGACCCTTTAATACAGTTCCTTATGTAGTGGTGACCCCCAACCATAAAATTATTATGTTACTACTTCGTAACTGTAATTTTTCTGTTATGAGTTGTAATGGAAATATCTGATATGTGACCCCTGTGGGTGTTGCGACCCACTGCCTGAGGACCATGTTATATTAGCACCTATTATCTATATTTTCCTAAAATATAGATTTTATCAATTGGATACTTTTTCCTCTTTAAAATCTTCCTAAAGAACCATCTCTGTGTGTGAAGTGTGTCATGACATGCATGTAGAGGCGTGTGTCATGACATGCATGTAGAGGCGTGTGTCATGACATGCATGTAGAGGCTGGTGACAACCTGAGGTCTGGTCCTCACCGCTCACCTTATACAGGCTCTGCTTAGGCTGGAGTTTACTCAGCTCCTTCTGCTGGCTCAGTGAAGCCACCCAAAACATAAGCTGAATAAATGAATTAAAGTATTCGCCCATTGGTGAGAGATGCTTCTCTCTAACATTAGCGTTATTTAATGGCATTTGTAAGATGCTCAAGACTCAAGACACAGCTCTACAGCAGAGGTGATTGGAGGGCCCCTCAGAACTGCTTATAGTTCAGACTTGGAAGATTCTGGGACTTTACATTCTTGACTCCATTAGAGACAAAAAAAAAAAAAAAGGAAGGGAAAGGAGGAGAAGCCAAGCTCATTTATCTTCTGCTGAAATATAGGTGCCTCTGTCTGGCCTCACCTTTCGGCCATTGGGCTGGAAATACCAGAGGACACCGAGCTAGGGTCAGGAGAGGAGGTGGCATTGCCATTTGAAAAGGTAACGGTCTCCAGTAAGACAGAAATTGTGCTGTGTGCCCTATAGGACCTTGTCAGGTGATCTTTGCTCATTCTCGACTCTAGTAAGAAGGGAAAGAACTTGCTAAAATTATGCAGCGGGTTCCTCCCATGCAGATTGGTGGCCCGCACATTCCTGACTGCAAAGAGAAGACACAGTATTTGCCAAACCTAATTTTGTTTCCCAGGGCTATTGTGACTTTTCAGATAGCTATTTAGGGACTTTGATGAGTCATTGCTCAGAATGCTTAAAAATTATGGGCAATGAACATATTGGTGGCTGTATCCTAAATTTAGACTGTTTAAAAACAATGAAACAAAAAGAATGCCTTTTCTTGTCTAGATTTTTTTTTTTAATCAATCTCACCTAAAAACAAACTAAAATCCTATCCAATTCAGTTAAATTCAATTTAACAAGCGCTTCCTGAGCATGGTTGTGAGCTGCATGGAACTATGTGCCAGGGCGACAACTCATGAGTCCTATGTAAGGGCTCTCAGAGCCAGACACACAAGCAGCCCTGGGCAGCGCGTGTGGCATAAACAGCACTGGACTAACAGTCGGCGCCGTTCTCAGGCTGCCTCCCCAGCTCTGCAGATGGAGATGGAGTCTGACTCCTGGAAAGCCTCAGAAACTCAGTCGTGAGCAGAAAGGCGGTGGCTCAGTGGTGAAGAGCATGGCTGTTCTCCCAGAAGACCTGGGTTTGGTTCCCGGCACACACAGTAGTTCACATCTGCCACTCCAATTCCAGGGGTCTGACACCCTCGTCTGGCCTTTGTACACATACACGCAAACACTCATGAAACAAAAATAAATCCTCTTAAAATGTTTGTATCATCTTTATAGTTTCTGGCAACAGAGCAGCAACCAATACTCAGAGCGTTAATGTTCTGCTAATTACTAGGTAATTCCTATGAATAACTGTTCCTAAACAATCTTCAACAATACTGCAAACATATATACATGTATGCACAAATCTAAGTCAGCATCTTTTTCATATTCACTATGGTCCAGAGGCAGACGTAACGAGAGAGAGGAGGGAGAGCTGAAAGGCTGACCCATGGGACTAACACTGTATAATGTATCCGCGCACTGGAATGGCTGGGGAGGTGGCTTTGTGGGTAAAGGTGCTTGATGCCAAGCTGGATGCCCTGAGTCTGACTTTTGGGTACACATGGTGGAAGGGAGAACTAATGCCCGCAAGTTGTCTTCTAATGCCCACATGTGCCATGCTATGCATAACCCTTCCATATACACACTGAGTAGTGTAGTAAATGGAAAATGTAGTTTTTATGTCTTTATGGACCGTGTAAGAAGAGACAGCGTTAATCCAAGTGTGGCACACAGAACCCAGCACTTGGGGCTTCTGTTTTCCTGGAAACCTTTGGCCTTTCCTGCCACAACTTCATTTTATCTTATTAATTTAATTCTCCTTTGTCTATCTCCCAAATTACATGAAAACTGATAGTACAAAAGACATGTCAGCCGGGCAGTGCTGGCACACGCCTTTAATCCCAGCACTCGGGAGGCAGAGGCAGGCAGATCTCTGTGAGTTCGAGGCCAGCCTGGTCTACAAGAGCTAGTTCCAGGACAGGCTCCAAAGCCACAGAGAAACCCTGTCTCAAAAAACCAAAAAAAAAAAAAAAAAAAAAAAAAAAGACATGTCACATTTATTTGTGTCCTTGCATGTCCCCAGGACTAATCATATTCTAATTTGAGAAATATAGCTTGTTTAATTCCCTCGCTGAAGCCCGAGGTTGCTGAAGGCACATCCTGCTCACTTTCCTGTTCTCTGTCCTCCTCTGCTAGCTCACAGCACTCCAAGTCTCTTCTCCTGTGCCCTCAAACAATGTAATCAGAGTACGCCAACACTCTTGACTCTTGTTTCTTTTACTCCTAGAAAGTAGAAATAGCAACAGCAAAATAAGTAAAAACAACAAAAAGCCTCTCAGGTTTCAATAGACAGGTGATCCAGAAGAAAACTGGCTTGGCCACAAAAGGAAATGCCACACAGCACTGAAAAACGCATGAACAAAGTCACAAGCAATGATATAGATAAATCTTGGAGGCAACACCTACAAAAAAAAAGTGTAATACTACTTTTGTTGTGATTAAAACCAAGCAAAACTAAACATTATTATTAGAAATCCACCCATTCCTGACGGATAAAGATGCACAGTCCTGCATCAGCGCGAGGGAAGAGAAGGACTGTAACTAGAGAGGAGCACATGGTGCCGGGCAATGTTCTAGTCCTGGAGCTAGGCCAACGGTTCATGTGTTCACTGTGGTGTGCTTTCTAACATAAATGCTATATCTCTTTTATAAATATCAAGTGATAAGCACAAAATTTTATAGGTTTTTTTACTGTACAATTTCTCAGATCTTTAACATGCTAATGTGAGCTGTGACTTTCAGGAGCGTGTGCAGGCCTGTGTAGCTGTCTCTGTACACTCTGATGTGAGCTGTGACTTTCAGGAGCGTGTGCAGGCCTGTGCAGCTCTGTTTCATGTACATTCTTTAAAATGGATCTATCAGTGCCTCCCCAAACACACTTCTGTAGAATGGACCATGGGAAACACTGAATTAACTAGAAAACATTGCCTTGATAACCACCAATCCTACTGAGGCTTCTTTTGCCTCTCCATGAATGCTGCAACTGTCTGTTAAAAACAAAACTACTCCTTCCTAATTCCTATTTTTACTGAAATCCAACTAAGGAAAAAAAAAAAACAACAAAAAAACCAAAACAAGGCCAGCTTGGTCTACAAGAGCTAGTTCCAGGCCAGGCTCCAAAGCTACTGAGAAGCCCTGTCTCGAAAAACCAAAAAAGAAGAAGAAGGAGAAGGAGAAGGAAGAAGCAGGAGGAAGAGGAGCAGGAGGAGGAGGAGCAGGAGGAGGAGGAAGAAGAAGAAGAAGAAAGCTCTTGGCCCTATTACTTCTCTCACTGAGAAGAAACAGGGACCAATGCAAATACCAGGACTCTGGATGAATCCAGCACTGTGTGTATGATCACTGGCGCTCCACGTGCAGAGGAAGGAAGGAGAAAGGCCCTCGGCACCTGCAAGGGAAACGGACTCCAGGGGAAAGAATTGCTTGTGCTATCAGTCATACAGGTCCAAGAGGAAGTCAGCAATTAAGAAGAAAGACCCACAGATATGCTTTCTTACCACTGCGAACAGCCAAGACCACATCAGTTTATCAGAGCAAACATACTATAGGAACAGAATTAAAATCTTAGCACTCAAGATGTAGAGGCAGGAAGATCAGGAGTTCAAGGCCAGTCTTATGTACACAGAGAATTTAAGGCCAGCCTGTGCTACATAAGACAATGTCTTGAAAAACCAATTAACAACAACAACAAAACCCTTCTCTGGTGGGCAAGCTAGCGTTTTGAAATGTTTCTACCCTTACACACAGCCATTTCTTTTCCTTTTTTTTTTCCTTTGGTTTTTCGAGACAGGGTTTCTCTGTGGCTTTGGAGCCTGTCCTGGAACTAGCTCTGTAGACCAGGCTGGTCTCGAACTCACAGAGATCTGCTTGCCTCTACCTCCCGAGTGCTGGGATTAAAGGCGTGCGCCACCACCGCCCGGCCACACAGCCATTTCTTCACACTGCTGCTGGCACAAAGGGGAGAGCTCGGACACATCCCAGCTCTGTGCTTCCAGATGTGATCCAAGCAAATCAGCTAACATCTTGCTGGTTTTCATCTGGAAGCTGGGCTCACAGTGACCTTACTGCTTGGATTAGGATGGTTAGATGAGTGAAGGGAGTGTTCTAGCACGCGGTTCATGCTCAGCTGCTAACCACATGGACAGTGCATAAGGATGCATAGGAAACATTTTTAACAGTTTCTGAGAATGAGAAATGACAAAGAATATCAGCCAGAATATTAGCATGCATGGGGCCCTGGGTTCAATCCCCAGCACTGCGTCCAACAGGTATGGTAGTGTATACATGTAATCTGAGCCCCCAGGAGGACCAGAGGTCAAGGCCATCCTTGGATATATAGCAATTTGGATGTCAGACTGAGCTACATGAGAACCTGTCTCAAAAAAAAAATTGTTAAATAATATATCTCAAGATAGCTCCTGAATTGGTGCATAAAAATATTTATTATTGGGAGCTAGCTGCAGAGATGGCTCACAGGTTAAGAATATTGGCTGCTCTTCCAGAGGACCTGGGTTCAATTCCCAGCAACCACATGGTAGCTCACAACTGTCTGTAACTCTGGTTCCAGGGTATCAAGCATCCTTACCCAGACCTACAAAATACCAATGCACATAAAATAAAAATAAATTTTAAAAAATTAATGTAGAAAAAAACCTGATGATTGGTTAATCAAACAACAATATGATTCCATCAATAAAATTGACAAAGGTAAGTATTTGTATTGAAAACACATTGTCTTTTATTTAAAAATAGTCTTTGTGGTACTACACACCTTTAATCTCAGCATTCGAGAGAAAGAGGCAGGAGGACTGAGAGTTCAAGGCCAGTGTGGGCTGCATAGGGAGAGCCAGAATCAAAAAATGAAAGGCTGGGGAAAGGTTTCTATCCGTTCACTGGAAAGACTACAGACTACACACTAGGACAATGGCAGCAACTCTTACAGGGGCAGTTTGATATTTTAGTACCTCATTTTGGTTTAATTGTGCTTATTATTAATATTCTTTTTTTAAAAAAGATTTATTTATTATATATACAGTGTTCTGTCTGTCTGTACGCTTGCTGGCCAGAAGAGGGCACCAGATCTCATTACAGATGGCTGTGAGGCACCATGTGGTTGATGGGAATTGAACTCAGGACCTCTGGAAGAGCAGTCAGTGCTCTTAACCTCTGAGCCATCTCTCCAGCCCTATTATTAATATTCTTAATATTTTAAAGATTTATTTATTTATGTGTGTGTATAGTGCCTGCAGAAGCCAGAAGAGGGTCCTCTGGAATTGGATTTATGGATGTGGACTGTCAGGTAGGTGCTGGGAACGGAACCTGGGTCCTCTGTAAGAACAAGTGCTCTTAACTGCTGAGCATCTCTCTAGCCCCTAGCTTTATTATTTTTATATAAAAATTGCATATTGTTTTTATGATGAAAAGTTGTCTTTAGTAAGAGTATACATAAATTAGGATCAGGAGACATACTTAGGTTTGTGTTCTGGTTAAATTCAATTTTTCTACTTTTCGGTTAGGCTCCTATAAGCCCTCATGGGCACAAAGCATGGCTTCCTCTCCAGCTCCTTGAACAGATAATCACACATAAACAGTGCTAAGGAAAAGCTGGTCAGAGGCAGGGGAACAAACGCACAAAGGAAATCCCTATAAAGGTGATGTGGTTCCGATGCTTTCAGTGAAATCCCGAGATGACCAAATTGAAGAACTGTGTTGTCTGGATTCCTTTCTCTTTGAAATGCAAATTCTGTCATACTATCCTAATTTTTCTGTAAATAATTCAGGGACTGAACCAACTGTGGTCACAGGAGAAGGGACGAGTCTCTAGTGTTCTGTGCTAAGGAAGGATCTCTAAGGCTCGCACTTGCTGACAGCAAGCGTCAGCCCCTCTTGCTTCCAAACTCTCATCAGTAGCCACTAGTCAATCAAAGTAACCATTTTTATTTAAATTTAATTTGTGATGACAAACACCCTAAAATGAAATGATTCTGGTTCCTCGCCTTTACATTATTTTCTCACTGGGCAGAACGCTTCATGCTTTGCTTACAAGTGATGTTTAAAAGCAAAGGATCTGAGAAAGCACAGCAGGTAAATCTTCCCACAGTCTTAGTTCAGGTGAGTGGGGGGAAATAAACTAGCTTTATGACCTCACCCGAGATCTCATTGCGCTGTTATGCAAATTAAATAGAGAGGAATGGGGCCCGAACATGGTGGTGCACACCTTTAATCCCAGCACTCGGGAGGCAGAGGCAGGCAGATCTCTGAGTTTGAGGCCAGCCTGGTCTACAGAGCGAGTTCCAAACAGCCAGAGCCATGTGGAGAGATCCTGTCTCAAAAAACAAACAAGGAACAAAACCAAAATTGCAAGTGTTTAAAAGTCACAAATTTTGGGCCGGGCGGTGGTGGCGCATGCCTTTAATCCCAGCACTCGGGAGGCAGAGGCAGGTGGATCTCTGTGAGTTCGAGGCCAGCCTGGTCTACAAGAGCTAGTTCCAGGACAGGCTCTAAAACTACAGTGAAACCCTGTCTTGAAAAACCAAAAAAAAAAAAAAAAAGTCACAAATGTGAGATGCATAGATAATTTAAAATGTTCTGATAGTTATTAAAAAAAAAACTAAGATGAAGGGAAATTTCAGTATAGTGAATAGTTATTTAACTCATATACCCCAAATTATCAATACAGCACATAATCAATTTAAAATTATTAATAAGATTTTTTTTGCATTTTTCTTTGAAATCCAAAATGTCTTTTATACTTGCAATACACTTCAAATCTGACTAGCCACAGTCAAGAGCTCAATAGTTACACATGACTGGAGACCATAGTAGTAGACAGCATAGGTGTAAGGTATTAAAGCAATTGTAGCACACAGTAGGTGCATATTGTAATTTAGTCCTTAGTGTTACAGTATCTTTTTAAAAAAACATTTATTTTTATTATTTTTAAAGTTATGTGTGTGTCTGACTGTAGGTATGTGCCTGTGAGAGCAGGTGGCCACAGAGGCCAGAAGAGGACGTTGGAGTCCCTGAGCTGTAGTTAGAGGTCATCGTAAGCCGTCTGATGTGGGTGCAGGGCACTGCATTTGGGACCTCTGTAAAAATAGTATTCATTCTCCGGCCCCGGCCCTGTAATGTCCTCCTGAGAACCTGCTATAGATTGTGATGTCGACCCCAGAACCAGTCAACATCAGTGGTTATGGGATCCAACACTCACACTGGACCACACAGTCAGTGAGAAAACAATCTCGAGGCTAGATCAAGGGGAAATCTCAGCCAGTGCTCCAGAGCTTTGCTTTTTCATACTTTAATTTTGTCACATGTGTTGCTGGAGACTGAACCCTGGCCTTGCAATGCCAGGGAGGTGCTCTATACTAGGCAGGTGCTCTATACTAGGCAGGTGCTCTATACCAGGCAGGTGCTCTATACCAGGCAGGTGCTCTATACCAGGCAGGTGCTCTATACCAGGCAGGTGCTCTATACCAGGCAGGTGCTCTATACCAGGCAGGTGCTCTATACCAGGCAGGTGCTCTATACCAGGCAGGTGCTCTATACTAGGCAGGTGCTCTATACTAGGCTGTGTCCCCAGCTCTACCTTTTCATTTTAAAATTGAGATAGAATTCATAGATAATAAAACCCAGATTTTCAGGGTATCATTTGCTGAGCTTGACTAATGAGTGCAGTTAGATAACTACTTCATCTGTTGAAGGAAGGTGGCTTGTTTGTCCCGGCCACCCAGACCAGAAATAATCACAGAGAAACTGTATTAATTAAATTACTGCTTGGCCCATTAGCTCTAGCTTCTTATTGGCTAACTCTTACATATTAAGTTAACCCATCTCTGTTAACCTGTGTATCACCATGAGGCTGTGGCTTACTGGCGTCTGTCTCCAGCGGCAGCTCCATGGCTTCCCCTGACTCTGCCCTTCTTTCTCCCAGCATTCAGTTTAGTTTTCCCCGCCTAGCTCTGTTCCCCTATAGCTCTGCTATAGGCCCAAAGCAGTTCCTTTATGAACCAGTGATATTCACAGCATACAGAAGGGAATCCCACAACACTCATCAGTCGAGAAGGACAGTCCTATGCCCTGAGCAGGGGCTGCTTACAAACTGCACAGAACTCAACAGGAGCCATCGAGCTCATGCCACACTTTTTAGTACAAAATGTTAACTAAGTTGCTTTCCAGAAATGTCAAGCAAATTTACATTCTATTCAAGCCTATTTATGAACTGGCATAAATTTAAAAATAATCAAGCTCAGGGGCACGGATTTATTAATATCATGATATTTATTGTAGCATTATGTATTTTAAAATGTAAACAATCTAAATGGCTGATTACAATGATTAAAGTCATATCTTTACATCTTAATGAAATTAAAATTATTGTAAAGAATGTTGTGAACAACTGAAAATGTTTTCAATATAATGAAAGTACGTGCATACAGTGAAATAGTCACAAAGAGGAATGAATTATGCTATCACAACATGGGTGAGCCTCAGAAGATTATGTTAGCAAGAGAAGCCACCCAAAAGAAAACATAATTTCACTCAAACTGTCTAGAGTAGAGACATATCTGTGGACAGAAAATGGCTGAGGGCTAGAGTGGGAGATTCTTTAGGGGATGATGGAAATGTTCTAAACTAGACTATGTACGCCTGCACATATTTATGAATATGCTGAAAATCAATGCACACTGCACTGAGTCAACTGTGTGATATATGTACTATGTCTCAATTAGAGCCATCAAAATAATGACCACCCAGGCTGGAGAGAGAGAGAGAGAGGCTCAGTGGTAAAAAGCACTTGCTGCTCTTCCAGAGGGCCTGAGTTCAGTTCCCAGCACCCACATTGTGTGGCTCATGACTGTCTGTAATCCATCCCTAGAAGATGGAGTGCCCTCTTCTGGTTGTCATGGGCACCCCTCCACAAGTAACACACATACAAAAAAACAAACACCCCAACTATCATGTTCTCTAACTCACAGTGAGTCTTCTGAAACCTCAAAGCCAGCTTCCAGGAGCACACCTTCTCCAACAAGGCCACACCTCCCAACTCTTCCCAAACAGTTCCACCAGCTAGGGACCAAAATTTGAAACACGAGCCTTTGGAGGCCATTCTCATTCAGACCACTTCACTGTGTTAGAAGCAAACAGCCTCCTTCTGTTTGAGCTGGTAACCAAAGGCCATCACAATTACACCTAGTCAGAGAAGACTTTAAAGAAACACGTCATGTGACTACAAAGGGCCTGCTCATCAGAACCCTGCTTCATTATAGCCAGAAATTCACTATAAATATAATAGCAGATAAGCCACGCAGTGGTGGTGCACACCTATAATCCCAGCACTCCTAAAGGAGAAATTGCTTACGGAAGAGACACTTAACTGGCCATGGTGCTGCACAACTGTAATGCCAACAGTCGAGAGGCTGAGTGAGGCAGGAGAATTGTTGTAAGTTTGAGGTTAGCTTAGGGAAGAGAGTGAGACCCTGTCTCAAAAAGACAAAAATGAATACACAATCAAAAAAAATGTTTTTGTTTAAAAAAAAAGCATAGTGGGTCCCTGTTAATTCTGCTGTGGTAATAAACCATTATTATTATTTTTTTTTCCAAGACAGGGTTTCTCTGTGTAGCCCTGGCTGTCCTGGAACTTGCTCTGTAGACCAGACTGGTCTTGAACTCATAGAGATCCACCTGCCTCTGCTTCCCTAGTGCTGGGATGTGCCACCACCGTCCAACATAAATCATTATTTTTAATATGGTTCCCTCTTGGTTATTTGTGTCTGAGCTGCCATGGTAGCAACAGCTAATGGCTCCTGTCTGGAAAACTTAAAAAAAAAAAAAAGAGAGAGAGAGAAAGAGAGTGAGAAAGAAAAACCAGACAAAAGCCACTTAAATGATACATTTGAATGGCAACATGAATTTTACATTGAACTAACATATATTTCTGTTTAAGCCCTAAAGGAGAATGCCAGGCAGGATGGCATATAGCCTGCACTGGGGAGGCATAGGTAGGGGGTCATTCTCAAGCTACAGAGTGACCCCAGGTTGTTTCAGAATGAAAATGGTGGAGGGTGTGGTAACACATATATTTCCAGGTACCTTCTGGCTTAAAATGACGAAATTTACTCAAGGCCCTTAAAAACCAAGCCAAACCAACAACAAAAACAACCAAAGACCAGAGAAACACACAGAGACACACTATTTCTCGAGGATGTACAGGGGCTGGTCTAATTCTCAAAACTGCCTGTGCTCCAAAGCACTGCAGAACCCAAACAAAAAGATTCCAGTCACCAAATATTATGTTAATCCCGGAAATGCCCTAGGGGAGGAAGGAAAGGTTTGTTTTCTATTCTTATTTTCCTGAGACAGGATCCCAGGCTGGGCTCAAACTTGAAGTTCTCTGCCTCTGCTTCCTGAGGGGCTGGGGTTACAGGTGTGTGCCACCATGCCTGACATTTCTATGGTTTGCCAGTGTTGTTCACACTAAGATTTAATTTCAATTTACAGAAGACAGTTATTAAATTTGCCGTGAGACCAGTAAAGGAGCCTGTTTTTAAACAGCAGATCAACCTTGACCCACGTACCTTAGGTAGCTTCCTCCAGATCCTGAACCGTGCTGATTTACGCATGCTATAGAAAGTGGCGTTTCTAAGATTCAACTGCAGAATAAATCTGTGCTAAGCTTAGATTTTATTTAAGATCGCAAAGATCAGGGAAATCGAGTGACCTGTATCCATAGAAATTCCACAAGAATTATTTCCCAGTCTGTAAAGACAGTGGCTTCTGTCTTGACATATCACATTCACAAGACACAGGATGCGACTCTTTCCTGTTTACTGGGGGGCACTCATTATTTCAGATCCCTGGGAGGTAGTCCACACCATGTCTTCCACAATCCTAAGTATAACAGGAGGGCACTCATTATGGCATATCTAAAAGCAGACTGCTTTCTGATCTCCATAGTTTCCCAAAATAATACTGTACTGCAGAGCTCTTACGACCAAGGCTGCACATGTCATTTAGGCCTGTGGGCTTTTCTTAAGGAGTGACCCATGCATCTTACAGTGGATAACGACAACTCTCAGAACTGAACCCTAACAATTTACAGAAACAAATTACTCAACTTATTTTCCCCATACTAAAGTCTGTATTGCACACTCACGAACCGCCTACTATCTGTACCTATAATGTCGTTTCCCTCATAAAATACTAGCATCTCTCTGAGGGAGAGTCTGGGAGTGTCCCCTCCCCAGGTCCCATGAATGCTATGCATAGGCTCTGACCCTGGGCAGCATCCCCAGCCCTCAGATATCAATGATTTAAGAGATGGAAGATCAGTGGGCCATATACTCAGCTATTGTTGAGGCTGAGGCAGGAGGATTGCTTGAACCCAGGAGTTTAGGACCAACCTGAGCAATACAGTGAGACCTGATTGGAGCCAACAAAAGGAGCAGTGGATTATTTAACAATTTAGTGGCGCCCAGGTATTGTACGCTCATCATGAGGATCAAGCCTTTCCATTGAAAGCTGAATTTTTTATATTACTTACAATTACTTAACCCTTTGTAAGAATAGCCTTTGAGAGTCAATAATGATAATTTCTTTTTTATTATTAATGACATATTTTACTATTTACTGGTTGCATGCTATATATCTGTAAGATCAAACTATAAAGATCTAATATTGGATAATTACGAATCATAAACACTAATTTTATTCCCCTCTTAGTTTGGCAGTTGTCATAGCAAGTCTCTCCTCCTAAAAGTATCATTGGTCAGGAGCCAGTAAACAATCCTGTCCAAGATTTTATCAGCCTTCTGTTTCTAAGCTGTCTACTCTATGTAAATGTTGAGCACATTATCCGTCAGACAAGGGAATAACAAAGTTAGCTGCAGTCAGGCAGGCCTAGAGGACTTTTTCTCTTCTCTTATTAGTTCTTTGAGAATTTCATACACTATATTTTAATCATACTCCCTCTCCCTCTCCTAACTTGTCTAAGATACACCCTTTTTCCCTTCCCACACCTTCACATCAAGGCCAAATAGTGCTGCCCAAATATTCTTGGTCAGATAGCCTTTCACTGGAGTGGGGTTGACTTATCAGGGCTGCACTCTTAAAAATGACCCTTCCTCTTCTAGCAGCCAAAACTGCCAGACATGACCACTGGTGTAATAATGGTACAAATGTTACAGGAGTAGCCAATCACTTTCTGATTGGTTTTAAGTCCTGTTCTACAAGAGGAAACCTATACCTGACACCACTAGGGGGCTCTTATTTCTTAATTTCACACACATAAAAGATCATTTGCTTAGTAACTTATAAAAAATTTAAATTAGTTTTTCTTTTTTTTAAACAGCAAAGTGAAATTTTATTCAAAGTACTATTAGTCAAACATCTAAATATACACATTTTTATTTACATTTGGTAAGACTATTTTACTAGGATGTGCATATATAATTCTTTGTAATTCTACTTATCTTTAAAATGAGATGTAAATGTTTAACTTTATACCTCTGATATTTCAAGTTAAAGGGAAGGTGCTATTTTCTTAGGTCATGGAGCTATATAGACTCAGTAGAAATATAACTCTCAGAAAGAGCATTTAAAGTGTTTAAAGGTCGTATTTTGAATACTGAGATTAGAATATATTAAACGCAAAAGATTGTCTTAATATACTTGAGAGAACTTATTGGGATCAAGAAGATAAAACACTATATGGCTGCCAGCAAGCACTAACAAAACCTTTTTTACCTAGATTTTGAAGTATTAGGAACAATACACGGTCAGAGACATTTGAGAGATACTTATGAAAGAGTTGCACATTGGGCTCTGACTTCTAATCTCAATCTCTTGTCTGTCTCTCTCTTGTTATTTAACTGCTCTGATGATGGTATATACCAGGATTAATGGATATACATAAAATACTTAGTATTGTTCTTAGCATACAGTATATGCTCAGTAATTAAATGCATCATTGTTTTTATCAGCAGCAAAGGGGAAAACCTAAACAAAATGATTGTGACAATATTAAGTCACTTCTGCGTCAAAAACTATTCAAGTTTACCTCATTAGCCACTGAATTAGGTATCAAACTTGTTAATCATTTTTGGATGCAAGGCTACCTTTCAAAACATTATCATCTAAAAATTTGAAAATGAAATATAATGTCATAAGTATTTTATATGCTCCCCAGAACCTAACTGTTAATTCACGGACATTCCATTCCTGCACTTAAGGCAGAATATATAAAGATTCTCTTACAACAAAATACATAGAAAGACAAGAGAAAATTACAAACATACTTAAGCGCATATCTAAATGCTTAAAAAGCAAGAGGAGATGGGGTGGTTACTCTTCCCTTTAATTCCAGTACTCAGGAAGCAGGAACAGGGGGACAGGGATAACGGTGAGGTTCTGTTCCAATAAATAAATAAATAAATAGGAGGAAACTGAAAAGTAATCAGAAATCAGATGGAGAGATTATAAGCCAGACAGGTGATATGACAGCATTCTGAAACAAGACCATGGCTATACATTAGTATGTATGCTTTTATAATATGTAATATTTATGTATAAATGCTACACAGGGCATGGGCAGGAAGAAAGCTTCTGTGAGAAATGGAATTAGAATGGAGGCTTGAAAGTTCTGTGTCCACAAATGGTAACCGGGATGCTTGAACATCAGCTGGTTCTGTTCTTCCATGCACTTCAGATTACAGAAGGACTTAACTCCTAACTGCATTCTAAAATTTATCCTTGTACCCATATATGGATGTATACATATATACATTTATACACACACATATGTAATAACAGCAATTGAAGAAAAAGGAGGTCATTAATTTGAGAGGGTGTAGGGTGTGTGGGAGGGGCTGAAGGGAAGAAGGAGAAGTGATATAAATTTTAATTTAAAAAAATTACAGGACTTGAACAAAAAAAATAACTTGAAAGCATGAGAAGGAAGACATTAACAGAAGTAAGGCAAATTTGAAAAAGAATCAAACATAATTTAAAGTATAACATACTATTCTAAATTAAAATTCAAGGGAGACAGTAAACAGAGTCCACAGAGCTGCAGAGAGAGTGCCTGTGCTGGAATTCTGATCTGAAAAATTCATACACAAGAGAGCAACAGAGGTAAGAGACACTGAAAAACAGAGGTTAAGAGACATGAGGGAGTTCCAGAAGGACAGACCACAGAGAGTGGAAGAGTGTTAACATTCGAAGAAATGTGACTAGAAGAATTTTTCCAGAAATTATGCCAAACATAAAATTTTATAAAAAGTAACATATGTAAGAATATTTACATGCAGAATATTAAAACTAGAAAACCTAAGATAAAAAAGGATAATCTTTGAAAAGAATCAGAAGAAACCAGGTGGTGGTGACGCACGCCTTTAATTCCCGAACTCAGGAGGCAGAGGCAGGTGGATCTCTGAGTTTGAGGCCAGCCTGGTCTACAGAGTGAGTTCCAGGACAGCCAGAGCTACATATAGAGACCCTGTCTTGGTGGTGGTGGTGGGGAACAGGGGAAGAATCAGAAGATTGTCTTCAAATGAAAAACAATTAACAATTATAGTGAGAAAATATTTTTTCTGTTTTTGACTCAGTCTCTCTCTATGTTGTCCTAAAACTGTCCTGAAACTGGCTCTGTAGACCAGGCTGGTCTCAAACTCACAGAGATCCACCTGCCTCTGCCTCAGAAGTGCTGGGATTAAAGGAATGTGCCACAGCTGGGTGGTAGTGGCACACCTTTAATCCCAGTACTCGGGAGGCAGAGGCAGGTGGATCTCTTTGAATTCAAGACCAACCTGGTCTACAAAGGCTAGTCACAGGACAGTTAGGACTGTTACACACAAAAACCCTGTATTGAAAAACTAGGGAAAAAGGGAGTGTCCAACCTGAAAGAATATTTGTTGAAAGAAACGAGTGAAAACAATCCCATTGACTTTAAAGTGGTAGACAAAAAACTATCAGCCCTAGAATTCCTTTTTTAAAATAAGAATTCCCCCTCTCTCTTTCTAAAAAGATTCATTCTTTGCTGTGGGATAATGCTCTTTACACTGTAAAGATTTGTCACTTGTATTGATTTAATAAAACACTGATTGGCCAGTAGCCAGGCAGGAAGTATAGGTGGAGCAACCAGACTAGGAGAATTCTGGGAAGAGGAAAGGCAGAAATGCAGTTGCAAGCCAGACACAGAAGAAGCAAGATGAGAATGCCTTTCTGAGAAAAGGTACCAAGCCACGTGGCTAAACATAGATAAGAATTATGGGTTAATTTAAGTTGTAAGAGCTAGTTAGAAATAAGCCCAAGCAACAGACCATCCAATTTATAATCAATATAAGCCTCTGTGTGTTTATTTGGGACTGAATGGTTGCTGTGGGACCAGGCAGGGCAGAAACTTTTGCCTACAATTCTTTTCTTTTTTAAAATAATTTATTTTTTAAGTGCATTGGTGTTTTTCCTGTATATATGTCTGTGTGAAGATGTAAGATCCACTGGAACTGGAGTTACAGACAGTTGTGAATTCCATGTGGATGCTGGGAATTGAATCCAGGTCCTTTGGAAGAGTGGCCAGGGCTCTTAACCACTGAGCCATCTCTCCAGGGCACTGTTTACAATTCTTATTTTTATTTGTATGTATGTTGGCCCTCAAAGGTCAGAAGAGGTTGTTGGATCTCCTGGAGCTGGAGTTATAAATAGTTATGAGTCACCTGATGTAGGTTCTGGGATCTGAACCTGGGTCTTCTGGAAAAACAGCAAGTACTGCTGAACCATCTCTCCAGTCCTCAGCCCAGAATTCTAATTGAGCTGAAGTAACACATTTTTAGACATATCAAGGTGACTAGCAAATGGAAGAAGGACGTTTCCTAGTTAAAAGAAAACTGTATCAAAGAGAAGGCCAGAATGAAAGAAGCAAACTAGAGGAAGAAGAGGGCCAAGTCTGTAGGTAAATCTATTTGGGAAGAACGTTGAGTCAAACTGATCAGTTTGGAAGTATGGGAGCCGGGCATAGCTCTATGGGAGTGGGCTGTAGCTCTACGGGAGCGGGTTGTAGTTCTACGGGAGCAAGGTATGGCTCTATGAAATCACGGTGTTGTTTCATGGGTGGGGTGCAGTTCAATGGTAGAGTGCTTATAACACAGGCCCTAAAACATTTAATCTCTATATTTATTTTTTCATTAATCTTCTTTAAAAAAAATTATTTCTGCCCATCAAAATCCCAACAAAATTCTTCAAGGACCTTGAAAGAACAGTACTCAACTTCATTTGGAAAAGCAAAAAACCCAAGATAGCCAAAACAATCCTGGGCAACAAAAGAACTTCTGGAGGCATCACAATCCCTAACTTCAAGCTATACTACAGAGCTATAGTACAGAAAACAGCCTGGTACTGGCATAAGAACAGACAGGAGGACCAATGGAACCAAATAGAAGACCTGGATATCATTCCACACATCTTCAAACACCTGATATTTGATAAGGAAGCAAAAAATATCAAATGGAAAAAAGAAAGCATATTTAACAAGTGGTGCTGGTATAACTGGATATCAACATGAAGAAAAATGAAAATAGACCCATATCTATCACCATGTACAAAACTCAAATCCAAAAGACCTCAATATAAAGCTAGCCACACTGAACCTTATAGAAGAGAAAGTGGGAAATACACTTGAACACATTGGCACAGGGAACCACTTCCTAAGTGTAACCCCAGCAGCACAGACACTGAGAGAAACAATTAATAAATGGGACCTCCTGAAACTGAAAAGCTTCTGTAAAGCAAAGGACACGGTCAACAAGACAAAACGATGGCCTACAAAATGGGAAAACATCTCCAAAATATACAAGGAACTCAAGAAATTGGACACCAAAAGAACACATAATCCAATAAAAAAAATGGAGCACAGACCTAAACAGAGAACTCTCAACAGAGGAGTCTAAAATGGCTGAAAGACACTTAAGGAAATGTTCAACATCCTTAGTCATCAGAGAAATGCAAATCAAAACAACTCTGAGATTCCATCTTATACCTGTAAGAATGGCCAAGATCAAAAACACTGATGACAACTTATGCTGGAGAGGTTGTGGGGAAAGGGAACACTTCTGCATTGCTGGTGGGAATGCAAGCTGGTACAACCCCTTTGGATGTAAGTGTGGCGATTTCTCAGAAAATTAGGAAACAACCTTCCAAGACCCAGTAATACCACTTTTGGGTATATATCCAAAGGATGCTCAATCGTGCCACAAGGACATGTGCTCAACTATGTTCATAGCAGCTTTGTTTGTCATAGGCAGAAACTGGAAACAACATAAATGCCCCTCGATCAAAGAATGGATAAAAAAAATGTGGTACATTTACACAATGGAGTACTACACAGAAGAAAAAAATAACGACAGCTTGACTTTTGCAGGAAAATGGATGGAACTAGAAAGCATTATTTTGAGTGAGGTAACCCAGACACAGAAAGACAGTTATCACATGTACTCACTCATAGGTGGTTTTTAAACATAAGGCAAAGAAAACCAGCCTACAAACCATAATCCCAGAGAATTTAGACAACAATACGGACACTAAGAGAGACCTACATAGATCTAATCTACATGGGAAGTAGAAAGTAGAAAAAGACAAGATCTCCTGAATAAATTGGGAGCATAGGGACCTTGGGGGAGGGTTGAAGGAGGGAGAGGAGTGGCAGGGAGGGGAGCAGAGAAAAATGTAGAGCTCAATAAATATCATGGGGAAAAAAATTATTTCGTGCTGGGCAGTGGTGGCGCACTCGGGAGGCAGAGACAGGTGGATTGCTGTGAGTTCAAGGCCAGCCTGGTCTACAAGAGCTAGTTCCAGGACAGGCTCCAAAACTACAGAGAAACCCTGTCTCGAAAAACCAAAAAAAAAAAAATATTTCGTTTTTGATACAAGGTCTCATCCTGTAGCCCTTTTGGTCTGAACCTGCAGACCAGGCTGGCCTTGAATTCACAGAGATTTGCCTGCCTCTCTTTCCCAAGTGCTGGGATTAAAAGTGTGTGCTGCCATGCCTGGATAACAAGTATTTTTAATGATTAGGCAAAATCAATTTATGGCAACAGAAATTCCACAAGCAGTGATGATGCAGGGGGTTGTGAGCAGGGGCATGAGGAGCCTTTCTGAAGACAGTGGTCACAGGGGTGTAGTTAGTGTGATATTTCACTGAGATGACTCTTCTGTATGTAATGACATGCATGTGGCACTATAGAAAGATGTCTTTGTCCCCATTCTTGGCACAGAGCTCCTGCAACCCTTGAGTGCTCCTTGTTTCATGAAGCTAATCATATGGGCCTTGGCCCATGGTCAGAGGCTTGGAACTGGCAGCATGTGCTCCAGCCTTGGGGACATGGCAAGGGGTTGAGTCGCTAATGGGCAGTAACTTAGTCATCCTCACAGAATGGAATCCCATAAACTCTTCTAATGCCAAGGTTCAAACATCTCTCAGGTTGCTGAGTGCAGCGTGCCCATGCTGCCCACTACCCTCTGCCCTGCACATTTAGTAAATGGGAGTGGTTTCCCGAGTTCTGCATACAGCTCTAACAAGCTACCACACCTAGAGGGCTGTGGCTGGCCTCTAAGTGGGCAACCCTGTGAGACTGAGCCTCTTCAGTTGGTGAGGTCTAAAGCTAGCCTAGGTAGACAGACACCAGCAGAACTGAGGGAACTGTTCAGCATCCAGCCAGGTAGTGTCCAGAGAAGCAGAAACATGGTGCTGAAGTGTCACCAGGCATTGGGTGTCAGAGGAAAATATAAAACATTGTATAACTGCTGAAAAAGTCCACCATATGGTTTAAACCAAAATAAAATTCTGATAGATTACTTACTTATTTTATTTATTTATTTATTTATTTATTTATTTATTTATTTTGAGACAGGGTTTCTCTGTATAGCTTAAAATTCTGAGAGATTAGTAAATACAAGTTTAAACATGAGCTCTAAAAGTAATGAAAAAATGTTAGTATTTATAAATTTGGTTGGGAAAGAACTTTCTAAGCATAACATCAAAGGCAAAAATCACTGGTAGCTTAATTACATAAAAAATTAAAATAATAACTATAAGGGAGGCTAGCATCCTGGAATCGGTACAGAACACACCCAGATACCAAATTCTCAGCACAAAGGAGATTTATTCCCCAGGAGGGGAAGGGGCAGGTGGGGCAGGGAGTGGGACTACAAAGGCAGCAGCAGCAGCAGTAGTAGCAGCAGCAGCAGGCACTAGCAAGCAAGCAAGAAAAAGCAGGTTTGTTTTGTTTTGTTTTCAGGAGTAGGTTTTTAAGGAGAAAAAGAGGGTAGCCTATTCTAGGGTAAATTGGTAAATCCTCATTGAACATATTAGCCAAATAATGTATTTTGATTGTTGGACCTTGGTGTTTTGTCTCAGGAACGAATCGGACAAATAAGGGAATGGACCTTGCTTGCTAACTTTAGGAATGTAATCTAACAGTTTAGCAAGGGAGAGAAAGGTAAAAGACAAAACCTGTCGGCCATGTTTGCCATGCTGGGGCTGTGCCTATCAGGCTCTGGCCTGCTAGAGCCCTCAGTAACAACTACAATGCAGTTTTCTTTTCTTTTGTTCTTTGTTTTTTGGTTTTTCGAGACAGAGTTTTTCTATGTAACAGCCCTGGCTGTCTTGGAAGTCACTCTGTAGACCAGGCTGGCCTTGAACTCACAGAGATCCGCCTTCCTCTGCCTCCCAAGTGCTGGGACTAAAGGCATGTGCCACCACCGCCTGGCTTAATATTCTTAATTATACATACAGAAATTTTTATTTTTATTTATTTATTTATTTTGGTTCGAGACAGGGTTTCTCTGTAGTTTTGGAGTTTGTCCTGGAACTAGCTCTTGTAGACCAGGCTGGCCTCGAACTCACAGAGATCCGCCTCCCGAGTGCTAGGATTAAAGGCATGCGCCACCACCGCCAGCCATACAGAAATTTTTAAATGGTTAAGAGAAATAAAAAGAATACCTTAATGGTTAAGTGGGCAAGGACATTAACTGGCAATTTACACACACTAAAAAATGTGTGTGTCAGCATGTTTCTGGACACTAACAAAGGGGCTAAGTGACCTGTCCAAGCTCACTAGAAGAGTTAAGAGAAAACTACAGCTAAAACCCAGGCAGCACCGGGTGGTGGTGGTGCACACCTTTAATCCCAGCACTCCAGAGGCAGAGGCAGGGGGTCTCTGTGAATTTGAGGCCAGCCTGGTCTATAGAGCAAAGTCCAAGAAAACCGGGGTGACACAGAGAAATGATTTTGAAAACCAAAACCAAAACCAAACAAAACAAAAACAACAAAAACCCAAGCAGCCCTGTCTTTCAAAAATCTGTCAATGGATAATGATGTTATAATGATAATAATAAATACGAACAGTATTTATATCAAACTAGAATAGACAGGTTTTAAAACAGAATTGCAATGGGACCTTTTCACACAGACTTGGAAGAAATGTCATAAGGATACTGGATTAAGTGGTTGGGCTGTGGGGCTTTCCCTTCTCTGTATACTTTCTGAACTAAACAACAACAACAAAACTCAAAAACCCTTTTAGAGTATATGTACATTACTTCCATAAAAAAGGCAAAATTATGTTTAAAATAAAAAATAAAAAATGGTTTGCAATGAAAGAACATATAAGTATTTTTCATGACCCCAGCTACCTAAACCCAAGTCTCAGCATAGACCCTCTCAGGCCCACCGCTAAATCCAACCGTCCTGCCCTACTTCTCAAGGACTCTTTCTCCCCTTACCACCAAGTTAGCTTTTCTAAAACAATATAAGTTTCCTGTAATTTTGCTACTTAAAAACTTCAATATTTCCATTTTCTTACATAAGAAAATAAAAAGTCCTCGGCTCCACACCACGGCCTTCCACACTCACCGTATAGAATGCAACTGTTCACTTTGCTGCACACACTCTGGACCGCAGGTCCTGAGCTCTGTGTCTGTGCACGCTGCCTACAGCCTCTGGAGTTAGCTGTGAATAGAGCCTGCTCTCCCTCCATACACTCATGTTTTATTTGAGGCCCTGCTTGTACATTCTCTTCTTTAAGAGACATTTGCCAGTTCCCTTAGCCACTTGAAGAATCTATAGTTCTTTTCTCTCTCTCCATTGCCTTACTTCCTTGCTTCTGTTCCACATTTCCTGATAGATAGGACTTGAGATAGACTCTTGGCTTGTCTTTGTAGTCTTCTCCCTAATACATACTGAACAAAGCCAACAAAACAGACACACCCAATGCCAGGTTCAGCCATTTCCAAAGTGCCTTTCTGGTTGGTTGTTAGCAGTCCAGCGTGGCTGGTGCCTCACAATCAGTTCCTCAGCTCACAGACACTGCCTTCTCAAGGAGAAGGTGCTGCAGCTGCCTGAGCATTTTGGTTTACTGCAGTTTGGTCACCAATCTTTCTAAGATGCAGGGACTTTGCACATAACTCCTGGGGCAGGGAGAGAGCTGTAGGACCGGGACACTCTTTACCTTTTGGTGTTGTGTATCGTTGTCCCTCCCAGAACGATCCTCACTCCAGGAGTGGTGCGGTTCAGGTTATAAACTGTTAGTGCCTCTTCATAGGTGGCTCCTCCAATAACAAACACGATGATATCCTGAGGCCTGTGATGATGAAGACAGAGAGAGAATATCACAGGCTAAGACATAAAAAGGGGGCAAAGATTTGTTATTATTATATACACAGTTTCAATTTCTAAGTCTCCTTCCCCCGTTTTTTGTGAAGGAAGCAGAATTAAAGCAGAATAAAGGGTTTAAAAAAAGTTTTAATTATCTCAAATTGGCAGGAAACAGAAGGAAATGCTGAATAGTGATTTGCTTTCTCCTTATGAGCGGATGTCTTATTTCTGTGCTGGGGTTTCAGAATAGCACAATGGTGTTTGCTGGAACCAAATGCAAAAATATTCCTTTATATTCAAGAGTCTACAGAGTGCTGTACTGCAACAGCCATTTACGCTTGTACCACAGTCTCCTTTCAAATACAGCCTGTGTCGAGTACTGAGTTACAGTGCTGCTTACTGTGGCCCTTGTCAAGGACTCCACGCATCCTGTAAGATTACTGTTATACTGGGATGCCCCTATGCTGTGGGACCAAAATCATTTCTATGATGATTACATAAAAGAACAGGACATAAGCTCAGAGATTAAGAGCACTGGCTGCTCTCCCAGAGGTCCTGAGTTAGAGTCCCAGCAACCACATGGGGGCTCACGGCCATCTAGAGTGGGATCTGATGCCCCTCTGGGATAAAGGCATATGTGCAGACAGAACATTCATATACATAAAATAAATAAATAAAATTAAAAAACTGGACACATAAATTAACAATGTAATCCACTTCTTCTGTATTCTATGGCAATAACAAGTATACAGTTGGACACTGGTTTCATCTGGGTGGCACTAAATTGTTTCCTGTGTTTCTATCTTATCAAAATGGCTTCGTCATAAAAGAAAACACTCTTCCTATCAGCTCTTTCTGCAGGCATAACAACATATTTTCAGTTATTAGAGTTTGTCTTTTCTTTTTTGTGTGTCATCGAAAGAAGAGAAAATTAACCAGGCAAGCAATTGTGTTTCAGCACTTTATTTAAAAACCACATCAAGGGCTGGAGAGATGGCTCAGAGGGTAAGAGCACTGGCTGCTCTTCCAGAGGTCCTGAGTTCAATTCCCAGCAACCACATGGTGGCTCACAACCATCTGTAATGAGACCTGGTGCCTTCCATGCCAGTAGTACATTGTATGTTTAATAAATAAATTTAAAAAAAAAAACCACATCAAGCAGAAGGATCCATTTTGGAAGTTAGGGCCCCAAACCAAATAGTCAGGATACACATGCTTATGTGTAGACTATGGAGAAACACAGTGTACATTTCCTCTTTGGGTTTCTTTGTGTCTTTCTAAAATACCTTGAAACAAGTAAACCAAGAAGTTGTTCTTATAGGACTTCATGGAAACAGAAGCTGATAGTGTAGCTATTGCAATAAGTTCAGATGGTCTCTAATTACAGAAACTCTCCATTAGGGAGTATGCAAGTTTGAAGATATGAAGAGGTAGTTATTTTTCAGTTAACTAGTTGGAGGGCCAATTATGACACTTTTATGAGACTTGGGACATAAAATCTTGCCTTTAAGACACTAAATTTACTTACTTTTTTATGATTTTATTTAATTATATGCACGGATGTTTAGGCTGCATGGATGTCTGTGCCCATGGAGGCAGAAGAAGATGTCAGATCCTCTGGAACTGGACTTACAGACAGCTGTGAGCCATCATATGGGTGCTGGGAATTGAACCCAGGTCCTCTGAAGGAGCAGCCAGTGCTCTTAACTGCTGGGCCATCTCTACTGGCACTAAATTCACCTTCTAAAATAAACTTCTTTTAAAACTCCAGCCAGAGGCTGGGGCTATCTCAGCATGTACAAGCTCTGGGTTCTATTCTTAATACCATAAACAAACAGAAACCACCCAGGCCAAGCAATGTATCGAGCCGCAGTGCTCTAAGAGTCATGCACTGCTACACACTTGAAAAGGTCTTATGAGTTCTTATTTGTAAGATACGTCCTTGGGCCGGGTGGTGGTGGCACATGCCTTTAATCCCAGCACTCGGGAGGCAGAGGCAGGCGGATCTCTGTGAGTTCGAGGCCAGCCTGGTCTACAAGAGCTAGTTCCAGGACAGGCTCCAAAGCTACAGAGAAACCCTGTCTCAAAAAACCAAAAAAAAAAAAAAAAAAGATACATCTTTGATGTTATATGTGGTACTGCCTGTGGGACATACTGGCACTTGGGAGGTATAGGAATCTGGAGACTTGAGATTAATCTAGTCTATGTAGTGAGTTTCAGGCTAACCAGGCTCTACAGTGAGACAGTGGTTAAAAAAAATCAGAGCCAAGGAGATTGGGTCACTGGGCCAAAGTGCCTGTCACCAAGCCTGATGGCCTAGGTTTAAAACCCAGAACCTACATGGCAGAAGGAGAGAACATACTCCTGCAAGTTGTCCTCTGAACCCTGCACGTGTGTGTGTGTGTGTGTGCACGCATACACATACACACACAAATGTAATTTAAATGACAATCAACCAAAACAGTAACAGTTAAAGACACTCCTAACTATTCTGAAGTAGATAAAGGCAAGTTCACAGCATGAAACACAAACATGCTGAAGACATTTCTTCTCACTTTGACTTTTGCTGTGTCATCCCTGTCTCTAGTGTGTCCACTCCCCAGCATTCCTATAGAGGGGACCACTGGTGCTCATCTGTGTGAGTGCCCCCACATGGCATTTTCAAACACAAACACAAAGCATTCCGTATACACTGTTCGGTGCCTATATGTATGTGGACAAATGCATTCCTGTAAACATGAAACATGTATGTGGCTGTCAAAGGATAACTTGCAGGAACCACTTCTCTCCTTCCACTATCTGGTGGTGTAGGAGGTCCTTCTGTATTTGTATTGCTTTCATTGGCTGAATAAAGAAAACTGCCTTGGCCTTTTGATAGGGCAGAAATCAGGTAGGTGGAGTAGACAGAATGGATGCTGGGAAGAAGGCAGTGTGGCAGATGCCTTGGTTCTCCTGCCCGAGACTGACGCTGGTTAGGAATCTTTCCCAGTAAGCCACGACCTTGTGGTGCTACACAGATTATTTAAAATGGGTTGAATCAAGATGTGAGAGTTAGCCAAGAAGAGACTAGATATAATGGGCCAGGCAGTAATTTAATTAATACAATTTCCGTGTGGTTATTTTGAGGGCTAAGCTAGCTGGGCGCTGGGAATGCGGCCTGCCTGCTCCTCCTACTACAGATTGGTGACCCACGTTGGGCACCAGATAATGCGTGAATCAATCCCACACCAGTTTGGAATTGTTATTAAAAGGGTTATTTGAGGGGAAAAAACTTACAGAACACTGTCTTAGACAACAGCCCTCTACCAGGAAAGGAGTCCGACGCAAGAGAGCACAAGTGGAGGGCTGCTGCTGCTTTTTAAAGAGAAAGAGACCACACCCCAGTGGGCTGGTATCTCAATGGCTATTGGCTGAAGGAGCAGAAGGAGCTCCCATAGCACCCTGGGATCTGGGGAATTCAACTCAGGTCATCAGGTCTGGCAGCAAAGTCCTTTGCCATCTTGCTAGTCCCCATATTGTTGCTATTTTCGTGGAGGACCCAGGTTCCCAGAACCTACATAGTGGCTCACAATCATTTGCAACTCCAGTTTCAGAGGATCCAGCATCCTCTTCTGGCCTCATGTGGGCACCAGGCACAGATGAAGTGCACTTACATACAGGCAAACACTCATGCATTTAAAAAAACATCTAATCATTTTTAAAAATTTAGAAATTGGGCATGAAGGTGCACACCTTTAATCCAGCACTTGGGAGGCAGAGGTGGGCATATCTCTGTGAGTCTGAGGTTAATCTGGTATACATACCTAGTTCTATGCTAGCAAAAGCTTCACAGTAAGAACCTGTTTCAAAAATGTATTATTATTTTTGTGAGAAAGCTCTCCAAGTCATTTCACATATGCCATCACACCAACAATCCAGTAGAGTGCCCGCTCTCCCATGTGTCAGGACCATGCATTTCAAAGCTTCTGGTCCCTTTAAATGTGCAGGTGACAAAGCAGAATCTCATGATGACTTCTTACTGTGATCTGGCCATTTCATCGTAAGCTAATTTCAGGGAGTTTGGCTCCAGACTCCACTAAGTAACTTCTGTGGCCAGAGTGGGACACATTGCTAACTCCACATAACCATCCTTCAGTCTCTGTCTTCACCTGCCAACAGCATTTGACAAGCTGCTTACCTGCTTTTTCTGGATAAACTCCCAGGGTATTATGTTCTCCTGTTTTTCCCCCCTGCTCTATTAGTGGCCATTTTTCACTCTTCCTGGGTGGCTCTGTTTTACCTCCCTAAGTTTTCAAAGAAGTACCCAGAGTCTAGCCACTGGGACACTTCATAAACTACACTTACTGTGGCAGTTTGAAAGAAAGTGATGCCCAAAGGTCGTGGCACCATTAGGAGGTGTGGCCTTGTTGGAGGAAGTGTGTCACTGTGGGGGCGGGCTTGAGGTCTCTTTTGCTCAAGCTTCCCACTTCAGAGTGACAGTCAGTTGACTTCCTGTTGCCTGAAAAATGTAGAACTCTCAGCTACTCCTCCAGCACCACATCTGCCTGCATGCTGCCATGCTCCCCACCATGATGATAGTGAACTGAACCTCTGAAACTGTAAGTGAGCCTCCTGAATTAAAAGTTTGACTTTATAAGAGTTGCCATGGTAGCTTGGAGATGGTGGCACATGTGTTTAACCCTAGCACTCAGGAGGCAGAAACACGAGGCCAACCTGGTCTATGAAGCGAGTTCCAGGACAGACAGGACTGTTACACAGAGAAACCCTGTCTCAAAAAAACAAAACAAAACAAAAAAAAAAAAGAGTTGCCATGGTCATGGTGTCTCTTCACAGCAATAAAAACTCTAAGACACTCCTCTCCTCATATTCTTCAAATATGGTGATTTAAATTAATGCAATTAAATTAAAATTTCATTTCTTTGGCAGCATTGGCCACATGCAGTCAGTGGCCGCCCGCTATGGTTTGAGGGTGTCCCCCAAGGGTTAACACACTGAAATGTAATCCCCCCTGTGAGACATTAGGAGGGTATATTCTGACTACAGCAGCTAGAGGCAGGGCCTCTGGGGTGCTGAGGACTAGCTAAGGTTCAGAGCTCGCAGGACTCTGGGTGGTGAAAGGAGAGACAGAGCAGAGGGTGACATATCATTGTCTCAGAAAATGATATTTCCTGGGCAGTGCTCCTTATGGTGAAGGACAATCCTGAGGCCCATCAAGCAGTTTGGGTTTGAATAAATAAATAGTGGTGGATTGCACAGATTATTAAGAAGGACAGACTGCCTGCCTGCAGGGAGCACAGTGATTATCTTAGTGACTAGTGAGGGGAGTCAGATCGGAACGCTTGTGTTCTGAGCTCCTGATCTGGTAAATCAGAAAAGCCACCAAAGCAGGCAAAGAAAGCGCCCTGGGGAATGGTATTGGTACCTGTAGCTGCCCTCTTTTGTAGGTTATGCAAAATGTAAGGGCAGCACCTAGCTATGGGGCCAGAGAGATGGCTCAGCAGTTAAGAGTGCTTTCTACACAATCATGAGGATCAGGGTTTGAATCTCATCAGCATACAATGTCTCATACATGCACTGTAACCCCAGTTCTGAACCACGGAGACAGGAGGAGCATTGAGGCTTGCTGACTTCCAGTCAGGCCAAGAAAACATGAGCCCTAGATTCAAGAGAAATCCTGTCTAAAAAGAACAGGCAGAGAGTGCCATAAGAGGAACCTAACGTTCCCTGCTGGCCTCTACATGTGTGCAGAGATGTACCTGAACACATGTGCAATACACTCAAGACACAAGAGCATACACACAGATCTTTAAAACAAAACAACCAAAAATCCTAGATAAAGAAATAAAGTCCTAGAATTTGGCCCAACTGTACACCTAACAAAGATGACTATGTCATATTTGACTATGATATAATTAATACAAGTTTTTCTGAGCCTCCTGTTTTTGATTCAATGTGGCTAAGGAACATTTATGAAAAACTTTAAAAACAAATTTTTATAGATTTTATTTTATGGTATATGTATAAATGTTTTGCCTGCAAGTATGTGTAACATGCACATGCCTGGTCCTGTGGAACTCAGAAGGTTTCAGATCCCCTGGAACTTGAGTTATGGATGGCTGTGAGCTACCATGTGGGTGCTGAGAATCAAATCTGGGTCCTCTGTAAGAGTAACAAGTGCTCTTAATCCTTGAGTCATCATTTCTCAAGTTCCTGAAGACCCTTTTTAAAAAGTTTATTTTATGTGGATGAGTGTTTGCCTGCGTGTCTATCTGTGCACCATGGGCACACCTGGTACATATGGAGGTCCGAAGAGGGCATCAGATTCCCTGGAACTGGAGTTACAGACAGTTGTAAGGTATCACGTAGGTGTGGGAATTGAACCTGGGTCCTCTGCAAGAACAAATGTTCTTAACTGTTGAGCCATCTCTTCAGCTCCTGAAAAACTTGTATAAAAGGCTAGAGAGATGGTTCAGTGGTTAAGAGCACTTATTCTTTTTGCAGAGGACTTGGGTTTGGTTCTCAGCATCTACATCAGGTGAGTCACAACTGCCTGTAACTCCAGTTTCAAGGTGCCTGAGACACTCTGGCCTTCATGTCCATGGTGACATAAACCCACGCAGGCACATTCACATACACAGAAAAATCAGTAAGTAAATCTTTAAAAAAGTCTCTGAAACTTGGTGTGATGGCTCACACCTATAATCTTAGCACTTGGGAGTCTGAGGCAGGAATATTGTTGAGAACTGGAAGCCAGCCTGAACTACAGAGTGAGACCTTGTCTCAAATAGAAAATTAAAACAAAACTGAAGAGTCTCATAATATTTTTCTTTTTATTCATTTTTTATGAATTTTAAAAGATGTTCCATGGTGGAGCACGCCTTTAATCCCAGCACTCAAGAAGCAGAGGCAGGCAAATCTCTGAGTTTGAGCCTAGCCTGGTCTACAGAGTGAGAATTTCAGCACAGCCAAGACTATACAGAGAAACCCTGTCTCAGAAAAGAAAAAGATGTTCCTGTGAGACTAGTGGTAAAATACATAGAAAATCTTTTAAGCATGATGGAATATACAAGTTCAAGTCGATGTGCATCCTTCTATGCACTGTAATTCACCATAGTAACCCAAAGCATTAATTAGGCATTCAGAAATGTTAGAAAACAGCAGCCAGTTCATGCTATATCCAGCTACACAAGGACAAACTAAGAGCCCAATTTGTATCTTATTTTGTTAGAAAAATAAAACATCAAATACGGTATTTCTAGAAACTATTATTTCTACACATGAGCTAATCAGGAAAAACTTTCCAAATGTAACACTTAACCTGCTTTGTGGACCACTACGCTTATGCCTAAAGTTTAAAATTTTGAATATACTTAAAGATAGTAAAGTTCTTTTGATATTTTTCTGCAAGGAAAATAGCTTTTATAGAAACAAAAGCAGTGATTGCAACAAGAGTCTATGAAATGTGTGTCTATCAGACACTGTGTGGAAAGATTTAGCCAGATAGGGAGGATAAATAAGTCCATCTACAGAATGAAGATCAAACCCCTTTCATGTCCTTATTCTCAAACAGTAATCACCAATTACATAGCTAAGACTTAAAAAATGTAAGTGCTCTGCCACAGTCCTGTGGTGCTTCCTAATACTGCAGCAATGGTAAAGCCGATGTTCCATCATGAGACCTAAGCCATTATAAAGATGACCCAAGTGAACGTCTTCTCAGTGTGATGTACTAGGGCCAACAAAGTGGCCAGAGATGATACTGGGGCTAAGCAGGAGCAGAGCCAAAGTCTATGGCAAATTAATGACAACCAACAAAAATCTGAATTATCAACTAAATTTTTCAATGGTAAATTTTGGCATATTTAGTGCTATCTACATAATTTAATGAACAGTTATTGAATTCTTACTCTTTGTAAAATACTGTTGGATAGTGTGAAAACCTTAAAGACTAATTAACTCTTACTTCAATATAAGTACAATATCTACTATCTAATACAATAGTTAATGAGAAGGCTATGTATGATATAATGAACCACTGCCTCAACATACAGAGGTAATAATTAGCAGTTTCTCATGTCTTCTTTCAAAAATCATGCTATTCACACACATATTATATACATGCCATGTATATATGTATAGTTAAGCATATGCTTACATATACACAGTCACAGCTTACATTTTTTCCACAAAAGAGGGAATGATACCATCTTGATTTTCTATGAATACATCTTAGAGAGTTTTGCATATGCTCCATGAAGAATTAGCTCATTAAATTAATTTAAATTAATTAATTTAATTAAGAATTAGGCTTTGGTGGAGCAATAGGAGGCTAACACAAGAGGATTTTGAGTTGAAGGTCAGCCTAGGCTACGTAGTGATTTCCAGCCCAGCCTAATAAGTCCTTGTCTGGAAAGAAAGAAAGAAAGAAAGAAAGAAAGAAAGAAAGGAAGGATGGAAGGAGAGAACTCATAGTGCTGAGCTGTAACTGAGCACCAGTCCTCTGTTGGTGAGTGTTTTAGCTTGTCTCTAGACTGTGCTGTGACAATTCATGTTCCAGTGAATACCGGGCTTACATGTCTTTGTGTACTTCTGAGTGTATATTTGTTTACAGGATAAACTTTAAGAATTGGAATTGTTAAGTAGAGTGTTTTCCAAGTGCTCTTCATCCTGTTTCTGCTAGGCAGAGCTCAGAGGTGACATAGAATAATATCTTCTATATCCTCAACCAGTTTGGACCATTTCTCTGTCTCCTCCTTCAAAGTTTCTAAGACTTCAGATGACTGTAACATGCTGCGCTGTTTCTCCCGACCTCCTTTCCTGGCCACCCTTACTCTCTCGAGACCTAGCTCTGCTCACCGTCCTCCTCTGCGTTCTTTTTCTCAACACTTCCAGAGATTTTAACACCAGCACAGCTTATTCACCTAAATACCTAAGTTAAACCTAGTTTTTCTTCTAGTCCTACACCATCCATGTTACAGCCTAAATTTCATTATTAGGAACACATTGGCCACCCATGAAATCATGAATTTAAGATCTCCTTTCTCCAATAATCACCCCTCAATTTAAAACTTACCTATATTAATAGTCATATGCAATAACATTCTGTACTTCCAATCTAACAACCAATGCTTACATCACTATCCAATCCTTTCCTCCTATTTCCACTTTTTAGAATCCTGGTTGGACCCATCTGTTTTCCTCACATTTAACCTTGTATAAGTTAAAAAGTGTCATTGAAAACCACAGAACTAAGCTCACTTGGTATATTAAATTAATGTCCACTAATAGGCATTTGATCTTGAATGGAAGTTCTACTTAAATTTTTGTAGTAAATTACATTCAAATACATGTTCCTATTTCATCTGTTATCCTATACAACTTCCTAATTTAGCATATAAACTCACTGAAACTTGGCTTCCACATCTTGCTGACACTTGGGGACCACCACCAGCCTTCCCACTAAGCCGAGAGAGCTTTACTTGTAGCACTTGTTTTTTACGTCTCAGAAGACTGGGCATGGCCTACCACGTGCTTGTCTTGAAGACTCTCTTGTCTCTGCTTTGTCTTCTTTCGTTTGGTTCCTGTGGAGTCTCCTATTGGCTCCTGGCCTGTGCTCAGCGCTGCATTCTGAGCAATCTTCTTTTCTCTTTCTCCTTTAGAGCTCCTATCTGATCTACATGACCAATGTCTTATCAACTCCCAACTCAAGACACAAATTTTTTGAAGTGAGGTCTTGCTATGGAATCTAGGCAAGCCTTCAACTTTCCGTCTTAGGCTCTTTAGTGCTGGGATTACTTGTGTGGGCCACCATACCTAGGAATATGTGACATTTCTATTTTATTATTAAATAGGCACCTCAACAAAATTCTTAATTTCTCCTCAAACCCTGAGCATTACCCTTGGCTTCTGTTACTCTTGCTCAATCAGCGCACTTTCTTAAATAGATTGCTTTTCCTTCCTTCCTGGCAAAGTCGCTTTCGCGTCTTATGTGGACTTAAGAACCTCCTCTAGTAGCACGCTTGCTGCTTTGCTTTTCACTCGCAAGCCAATCTCTTACAAAGTTATCCTTTAAACACAATCTGGAGCTGGGTGTGACATAAACCTTTACTCTCAGCACTAGGGAGGCAGAAGCTGGCAGACATTGCTGTGAGTTTGAGGACAGTTTGGTCTACATAGCAAGTTACAAACCAGCCAGGACTACACCTATACAGTGAGACAATCTACCAAAAAAAAAAAAAAAAGAGAGAGAGAGAAAGAGATAAAAAGTAGCTGCACTTTGTCTCAGGGTTTTATCATGTCTTTCTATATTTACAAAAGAAGAAGGAAGTAAAGAAAACCAAACTTTGCCAGTGGCTCCATGCTCCACGTGATCCAGTTCCATCTATCTGTTCGGCCTCCTTCTCGATGCACAGTACACTCTACCCTGCACTTCCTTCTGCTTTAAAGGCAAACTCTCCCTTCTTTGAGACCTTTACTTTGGCATTCCCTCTGTTTTGAATTGCTTTTTCTAATCACTATGTGACTGACTTTTATTTTGTAATTAAAAATTCATTTTAATGCTCCTCAGAGAGGTTCTGTCTAGTCTAAACTTCCCTGGCCCACAGTTACTTTGCAGCTTATCATTCCATTCTCTCTCTTGCAGCACTTTTGTTTACTCTAAAAGGTACCTTAAGGGTAAGTACCAGGTCTTTCCTACCACTTCTACAGCCCCGGTGTCTACAACAATTCTTAACATACTGAAAGCATTCAATAAACATCTGTTGTACCAAAGAATAAAGCAACATAATTAACTGTATACATGTTTAGATCACAGTGATAAATGTAACAGATGCCAACAGTTAATAAGCACTGTGGGGGAGAACATCATTTTGAGCTTTGTTTGGCAATGATTCAACACAGGAAGGTTTGCTGATGTAAACTAATATACTCATCTGGTACATGCCTTCCTTTTAGCAATAAGTAGCTACTTTTTCATTCAGTAATTCTTTAGTTTTTTATAAGTTAAACATTTTTTATGTATGTGTCTGTATGAGCATATGCTATGTGTGTGTGGATGCCCAAAGAGGCCAGATGAGAGCATGGGATCTCCTAGAGTTGGAGCTGAACGAGGCTGAGTGCTAAGAACCTGAATTCAGGTTCTCTAGCAGAGCAGCTCTTACCTGCATTCAGCCATTCTCATATGAAATCTATAAGCACATTCACGTCTTATCAAATTAATTAAAAGCCTCAAGAACAAGGTTTTTCAAAAGCTTCTCAAATAGGTGAGAAATTGGGAGCAGTTTTAAATTTTGTTATTAGCGGACACCCTGGATCTTAATGCATGGTCCCTGGACACTTTGTTTGAGTGACTGGATCATATTCCCAGCTACATCTGGTATTAACCTCATATTTAAAAAAATTCTGGACCACATAGCTTTCTTTTTAAGGAACTAAGGAAAAAAATACAGTGTACAAGAATCATTCACCTAAAATCTCAAACACTTTCCTCTTTCTGAATTTCATTATCTCTTTCTGAATTTCATTATATCTTTGAAACACTAAACTGCCAATGCAAATAATAGATGAATTATATCAACAGTAAAATTCTTACATTAAATTACCCAATGGATAACAACTGTATATGCTGGGTCCCTTTATGTTATGTGGTCCAATATAAATATATAAGACTATAATTCTTAACTAGCTAGAATTTGTATACATGTAAATTTTAAGTGGGCTTAAGTAAAATGGTCTGGACAAATTTTGTTTTTATTAAAATTAACTAAACACTGGATTAAAGTTCTAACTAAAGAAAGTTATCATTTTTTCTTGGGACACATATGGCTTTGCTAATCAGGCCTCTCAGTTTGTGTGCTGGCCACATTTGGCAAAGTCCAATCCTCACCCAAACCAGTAACAACCTGTTCTGGCTGGCAATCAAGTAGCAAATCTATTTTGGGAATTAATGTTTGAAACGCCAAATGACAGATGCCATAGAGCATAAGAGGAAACTGATATGCTGCTAAAATACAGAACATAGGGAGGGGTCTGAAGGATCTAAAGCACCTGTTTCTTCATTACAAAGCAAGTCAATGATTCAGGCTTGGCAGGGGAGCTCATATGTAATGCTGACATGCAAACTCAGACTCCTCAGCCCGAAACAACACAAGAGGGCAGCAAACAATGTCTCAGTGTGATCAGGAACAGTGATCTAGACTCCCTGCTTTCTCGGTGACTCTACAACTTATTTCTCTATTTACACCGTGTGTGTGTGTGTGTGTGTGAGAGAGAGAGAGAGACAGAGAGAGAGAGAGAGAGAGAGAGAGAGAGAGAGAGACAGAGAGAGACAGAGAGAGAGAGAGCACCCGCACCATGGAGTGTGTCTCTAGGTCAGAGGACAAGTTTGGGACTCGGTTCTTTCCTTCACCATGTAGGTCCTGATGGATTTAGGTTGTCAGGCTTGGTCAAGCACCTTTACCTGTTGAGCCATCTTTATTGGCTCCTCTAGCTTTGTTTTGTTTTTTATCTATTATTTATTGCTATGTGACAAAGCACAAAGGTTGGTACAGTAAGAAGACCACAAATTTACATGACAGAACTAAAGAAATCTTTAGAGTTCAGAGAAAATCTTTGCTAACTCCTCTTAGAAAATACATAATTTAAATCTTCACTTAGTAAATGATTAGCTTCAGTCTCAAAAACTGGTGAAACCAAACTCTTACATAGGTTGTTACAGCATCAAAAAGTTGTTTCTGGAATGCTTGTAATGTGTGTTCTGAACAGTGAACACAGAAATACTTTATTCAGAGTAACTATGGACATTAAAAATTTTTAAATATTTTAATTTCTGAGTACTGGGAATAAATCCAGATCCCCATGCAGGGTAGACAAGCATACTACCACTGAGTTATATTCTCATCTCTCTCTTCTCACTTTAAAGCCACATTTTTCTCCCAAATGTTTAAAATTTGAAACAGAGTCTACATTAATCCAAGCAGGGTGGTCTTGAACTCACTATGAAACCTCAGCAGGCCCTGAATTTGCAATGCTACTGCCTCAGCCTCCATAGAGGCCTGCAATGTCAGACCAAGGTTGAACTTTGATAAGTCAAACTGACCTACGCTTAGTACACCTTAAAAGCCACACAGTTTATAGATTTATGGTTTCTGTAGGTCAAAGTCCATGCACAGGTTAGATCTGAGTTCTCTGAAACCAGCTGTCATCTTAAGCTTGAAGTCCTCTTCCAGGCTCACCGGCAGTCGCAGACCTTGGGTATTCATAACTGCAGGGCTGCAGCACCCACTCATCTCTCCCTACGTGGCAGTTCACCTCTGCCAGGCCAAGAGCTGGATGTCTTGGGCATGGCTAGTTTCTCTGGCTTGTTCTATGATCCCAGTTTTTATTTCTAGTCTTTGTCACCTTACCTGTCTCTGAGTGTGCTGGGGCCTAAATAAGGGTAGAGGTTTTCCTTAAGCTTTCCTTTGATGAGATGGTCCAGGGTCTCATGCAGGAAAGGCTGATGCTGTGTATACACATTTTCCACTCCCTAAAATATGGAAATGGTTCTTATGTTATTTTGGGGAAGCTAGCAATATAACATTTAATGATACATCAGAAAAGGAATATATATTCAATAGAAACTTTATGGGACAGAATCAAATATTAATTGGACAGAAATCAAACAGAATCAAATAGGATGTTTGTGTGTATATGTGCAGGTGGATAAACGTGCATGCATGTGTGCATGGATGTCAGAGGTCAGCACTGTTGTCTTCCTCAATGGTTCTCCAGCATATTTTTTGAGACAGGGTCTCTTATTCAACCTGGAGCTCACAGATTTGTCTAGACTGGCTGACCAGAGCGCTCCAGGGACTCCCCTCCCTCTTCTCTGCACAGACTTCAGCACTAAGGGTACAAATGCACACCACTATATTTGCTTTTCTGTGTTTGCTGGGGATCTAAACTCAGGTTTGAGCAGCAGACACTTAACAAAATGAACCATCTCCCCAGACCAAAATTTAAGAACATTTAAAAATTATTTTAATTAGAAAAAAATGTTCCAGTCTTACAAAAGTACTAATTTGTTGTTGTTGTTGTTTTTCAAGACAGGGTTTCTCTATATAACAGCACTGGCTGTCCTGGAACTCACTCTGTAGACCAGGCTGGACTTGAACTCCCCCTGCCTCTGCCTCCTGAGTTTAAAGGTGTGCACCACCACTGCCTGGCCAAAAGTACTACATTTAAAGCTAGTTATTTTTAATAAGGTTTCAGTTACTTTTAAGTTATTAAAAAATCTGGACTCTTATCTGTCTGAATCTCATTGTTTTGTGAAAATGTTAAATAATAGGCAAAGCAAACACAAAGAAAGGGCTGTGTGCAGCGAGCCACAGGAGGTAGAAAAGCAAGAGACACAAGAGGAACTACAGGTGACACGGAATTCTGAGTACTGTGAAGAGCAGGTTAGGGGAGAGGCAGCTCAGGTGGTAAGATACTTGCCCCACCAACATGAGGACCTGCATTAGATCTTCTACCAAGTAAAAATGCTGGGCCTAGTGGAGCCCATGATAGCACTGTCAACCTGACAGACTCAATAATCGATGGCAGACAGGCCTCTGGGCATGCCTGTGGGGAGCTGCCTTGACCATGTTCATTTATGTGGGAAGACCATCTTAGTTGTGGGCAGGAAAGTAAGCCGGACACAAGGCATGCATTCCTCCCTGTCTTTCGACTGTGGGTGTGGCGTGACTGACTTCCTAGAGCTACTGCAGTTTTGACTCATCTGGCAATGATGGACTGCATCCAGGACCTGTGAACTAAACAAACCCTTTCTCCTTTAAGTTACTTTGTCAAAATATTTTCCTGCAGCACCAGGGAAAGAAACTAAGACACGCCCACTTGTTACCCCAGCACTGGGGGCTGGGGGAGGGCTCCCTGGAGCTCATCGGCCAGCCAGCCTAGTGGAGCCTGAAAGCCCCAGGCCTCAATGTCAAAAACAAGGTGGCTGGCTTCTAAGGAATGTCACCAAAGGCTGACTTTCCTCTTCACACATACACACACACACACACACACACACACACACACACACACACACACACACACACACACGAGACAGAGAGAGAGAGAAAGAGAGAGTTTAACAAATTTTAAATTACAAACGCAGTACAAAGAGCTGTGACTGTTTACAGCTCTTGGAAATGCCTTCCAGTTATTTCCCACTCAGCTCCCTGGCCCAGTGCAGGTCCAGTGCAGCACAGAAGGCAATGTTTCAAGAGATCGCTTAGATTTTGGTGGGTGAACACAGCACTATAATCAGGAATATACTGTCAAGATCGCATCAGTTCACACTCAGCCTCGGGATTTTTAATTGTTTCACACTTAGGAAAGCACAGAAAAGAAAGCTCCACCTTCAGTCCTTTGAGAAACTGTTTGGTAATAGCCACAGCGTCTTTGGGGCTGAAGAGGTCACTTCCTCTAACCCGTTTGCCACCGTATTCAACAACTGCTGACACGAGCTATACAAGAAAAAAAGGGGAACAATCTTTTATTGCTTAGGTATTAGGAAGCTCATTTTATTAAAAATAACTTAATAACTTTAATAATTAAAAATGAATTAAATAACAATGAAGACATGAGAGGACAGAACTATATGCCTTGTAAATAAACAGTATGATTTACCTATAACAGACTTGGTTTCTGAGGTTTGGGCTTCATATAAATTTAGTGATAGGTATTGTGCTATGTTGTGAGTGTCTGTTCTCCCAGCCAAGCAGCTGCTACTAGGGAGCTCAGTTGTGCCTCTAGCAAAAGGGCTCTTTCAGTGGGGCATGTTGACTGTTTGTGCCCTTGCCTGAGTATCCAGCTGCTACTTACCACCTGCTGTATGCAACTCTGCCTTAATAGAATATGGCATTTGGGAGGGGCTACGGTGCATGGGGGAATGGGAGACTAGAGAAGAAGATACTATCTATACAGCTATGGTGAGCCCTCATCCTTGCTAGGTAGGTTTTATAGGTATGGCCTTTTGGGGGAGGAGCACCCACACCCCTGTAAGTTACCCCTCACCTATTCTCTGTAAGGAAGCCCAAAAAAAAACCAATTGGTTTCCCAGAGTAAACTTTGGTAGAACTGTCTTGGCTTGTTGTTGGACCCTTAGGAGGAGGAGTAGACATCACTTAAACCAAATCTCCCCCTGGGAAGGAATTTTAGCAACACAGTACATGCCAGTAATTCTAGCATCTGGGAGGCTGATAGGAGGGCCGTAAGTGTAAGGTTTCCCCTGGGACACACAGTGAGGCCCTCGCTCAATTAAAATAAAAAACACACAGACACACACATCAGGTCACCTTTCGATATTTCTCAGAAACGCCTTTGCTCCTGAGGTCCACTATGAGTCCTGGAAGGCTGTTGCTGCTGTGGCGCTCATAATGTAGAGCATAAAGCATCACCAGACGAGCTGCATCGAATTCTGTGACTTTAGGGTTCTGCAGGAGTCTCTTCACATTCTGAAGACAGACAGAACCGAGGTTAACTCTTTCACTTGAGTGATCTCTTGTGTAATGCCCTGGATCTGAAGCTTACTGGGTAGCAGAGACACATCTCAGCTGACATGCGTGCAGGCCATTCCATTTTAACTATAGAACAGCAACTGCTTCTTATTCAACGGAAGAGCTAAATAGGAATAATTCCTACTGTAATGGCTTTAGGAATAATGAATTCAGCAACTGTTGCTCTTGCCTTTCATGATAGCCTGACTCATCTCCTTGGTGAGGCAAGGAGCACAGACTACATCCATTGTAGCTAATAGAGGGCACAGCAGAAATGACCAGTCTGGTCAAAGGTGGCTTTCTTTCTGTGTTGCTCATCACTGTATACAAATAGTCACAAGTTGGTAGACTTACAAAGGGAAGGGCTTAATCTTTAAGAAACATCAGAAATAACAACATGCCTCAAGATAGTTAAGAGAAATGTGTATCATAGCATGTAAGCACTAAGTGGAGAGCGTAGAATCTAAGAGGCAGGAGCTGAAAGCAAAGGGACAGAATAGTCATGTTTGAACTTTTTCATCCTCACATTAAGGGCCTTCCTACAGGACACATATTTATATTTATTATACAGTAAAAGCACATAATTTAAGCCAAAACTACATTTTAGGCCCCCAGAAGGCACCATGCCAGGCACTGCTGGGGAAACACTGATGTGTTTGGGCCAGTTTCTGTCCTCATTGAGTTCAGCATGCTGCTTTAAAGTGCTTTAGCTTTGTGACACTGAAAAATGTGGACATGAATCGGTTAACACAGAAGACATATTGGCTCATACGTCAACTTTTCATCATGGACAGGCTTCCTTATTATAAAAGAGGACACAGTGCCAATATGTCAATAAGAGAAGAGACAGAAACCCTAGACAAGGGCTTTCTGACTTTAGGAGCTGCCACACTTCCCACCATGTTAAGGATCCAGGGAAAGGGCAAAGGCAAACAAGGATGCAAAGATATTTCATTGCAATCAAATAAAAACAAAACAAAATAAAATCCCAAATGACTGAGGAAAACAGCCTTAGGTGGTATCTTCACTTTTGACAAAATTAATCTCTACCAAAAGCAAACAGTTTTAGGACTTTAGAGCCTAAAGAAAACATTAACCCCAAGAATAAGGCTGTGGAGATGGGTGGGTTTTCACTCCATGTGCAAAGGCAGATGAGCTAACTGTGGCGGTATTACTTTATTTAGTATTTTGGCTTTTTGTGACAGGGTCTCACTCTGTCATCCAGGTTGACCTGGCACTTGCTATATGGACTTGTGGGGTTTCTCATGTATATGCCTTCAAGTGCTGGGATTCCAGGTGAGCTACCACATCTGGCTAGGGCTGTTATTATTAGTGCTCCAATTACAAAGTTAGATAGTTTTCTGTTTCGTTTTTTTTTAAAGTTAGACTTTAAATGTTCAGTTTACAGTCCTTCCCCCATAACTTTTATCTATATCTAGTACACGGTTTTGTAGAATGTGAGCTTCTTGGGAGCAATGTGTAGTGCTATAAAAGCATTTCACCACCATCAGCAAAACCCAACAGTTGGAAAATCACTGTAAGTGGGTAGCGGAGTAGGGACAGAAGATGAGGAAGTGCTCTGGCTGCTGAGGAGTCAGGGAAGCCTTTATAAAAGAGGCAGCAATAGGGCTGCAGTGAGTGTGAGGCTGGGCTCAGAGCCACGGTTAGTAGGAACATGAAAATCAGAGGAAGATGTGACAGAGTAGCAAGACCCCTAAAAGGCACTGATTCTGGGGTCACAATAGTTACCGCAGCTTAGCATGCTTTTAAGACCTTACTACATTCTGAAGAAAACTTGAGCCCTGAGAATATGCTCTCTTCACTACCTCTCAGCAGCATGTCCAATATGCAAGAATTCTTCTAGAAATAGGCACAGAGACCAGAAGTATACAGGGGATGCTCTCAATGAGAGAGTTCTGAGAGGGATCCCTGCTGCTTGCCCGGGATAATGTCTATCATATCTAAAAGGGAGAAAACGTCACTTAAACACTACATTCATAAGAATTTCCTTATTCTCTTCTTTTGTGGTAACTTTTCCACAGAATACAGCCCACTGAGGCTATCTGTTAAAACATCCCAGTATTTCCTATCATAATGTAAAGACATTTTAGGGCAAAACTGATCAGATATGTACATATATGTAAGCCCTCCCCCGCTTCTCAACCAGCCTGGCAAATCTAAAGCATTGTGAACTCTCACTGGGTTGCTGCTGTTGCTCCTGTTCAGACAGTGTCTGAGCTCCCTCCCTTGACGCCATTCTCCTTTCACGGCTAATCTACCCAATTTCTGGCGATGCCATCATTGTACTTTAAGTAGATCTGAAGTGCCCATGTAACTACACATGGACACTAGTGTGGAAATAGACTATCTGCAGTGATGGCTTTGTGACCTCCTGTCCACGTCCTTTCTACTGACCTCTCCTGTGTGCTGAATCTTGTCACTATCTTCCTTAAGACTTCACGCTGGCAGTAGACTTCCTGGCTGGACTCTGCTATCCCTTCAGGAACTTGGCTCAGACCCTCCTTATGAAAAGAAATGTATAGGTACAAGCTAAGTTCTTGTTATTCTCTTTCAGCTATGCAGTCCTTGGAAAAGTAGGGTATTTTTGTTTGCTTGATCCCATGTCATCCTTGGACTTCTTTTTGAATTACTGCCTTTGAGGTTACTTGGCATGTCCACTTGACTAACGGGGCAAAAGTAACATGAGGATTCCAGGATACTAACCAAAGAAGAGGAGGAGACAGGGTGTCTGTATATGGTGGATTTATTTGTTGGAAACATAGCTGATTTTTATGATGGATGTCTGATAGTTCTCTTCTCACTAAGATTCTCATAAGGCACTACCACATAACAATGGCTGGACGACGGACAGACCAGCAAATCACTGTCTACTTAAGAAGTCAGCATTAGGGAGGCAGAGGCCGGAAGATCTCTGTCAATTCAAGGTCAGCCTGGTCTACCTACTGAGACTCTGAAAAAACAAAAGTTAGGATTGTAGCAGTGAGATGGCTCAGTGAATAACAATGTGTGCCTCCAGGTCTGATGATCTAAGTTGGATCCGTTAGATTACCCTTCCACAAGGTGGAAGACAGAACCAACTCCCACAAAGTGTTCTCTGATCGTGTCCCCCCTCCCTGCCCCCCCCCGAGTAATTAAATAAGGATGAGCTGGTAAAAAACAAAATGAAAGAAAACAAAAACTGTTTGTGCTCTGGTCTTCCATAGGCATAATCCAGAGACAGGTAAAGCAAACACTCTGTCTTTGGTGGTCAAGTTTCAAAAAGGAGCTAACAGGCCCTTCAAAACCTAAAGTGAAGCAGCTCTTTTCTGACATCTAGAGAACCTTCTGTTGTTGAAGGTTGACTATCGCCCTACTTCTCTGCTTTCTCTTATCAGAACTGTGATTAAGCAGTATTGCAGCACATTTTTATGACATAAAAGCATCTAAATTATTGTACAAATTACAGATGAACTCAGTGGCTAACGAGAATTTCCCTTTTATCCAGTTTTAGTTCAGTCTTTAGGATCCCCCACCCCCGCTGCGCAAACAGTGGGTGAATAACAACTAAGCAACAGATGGGGACAGGGAGAGGGAACAGCAGACAGGCTCAGCAAGCTGCTGTCATCAAGCGACTCTCCCTAGCAGTCCTAGGTAAAGTGCTGGGGTCAGAGAGAGTCCTGGGAAATGGTGGAGTGTAAACTGGTAATATAGCTAACGACTCCCTTCTGTGGACACGCACGTGTTTCAGTGGTAGCATACCACATTTCATTTCTAATGAAGTTCTTCTAGATCAAACTCCTGTTAGTTTTTATGTAAGTGGTTAGAAGAGGCAGAAGTTTATAGGTTAATTTTTACATGGGATGTATGAGCATTTTTTATATTCAATAAAGCAAACCCCATCTCTATTCAAAAACCTAATTCATTACTTCACGATGTTACTATCTAAGGTCAAGACATCTGGGGTTGGGCCCCTGGCATCCACTCACTATCAAACAAAAGTTCCCTTTATGGACTATTTAAATCATTTTGCAAAGACATTCTCTGCGATTGGGAGAGCCCAACTATTGCTGCCTGTACAACTCTATTTTTTTTTTTTCCGAGACAGGGTTTTTCTGTGTAACAGTTCTGACTGTCCTAAAACTTGCTCTGTAGACCAGACTGGCCTTGAACTCACTGAGATCTGCCTGCCCCTCCCTCCCAAGTGCTGGATTAAAGGCCTGGCCCTGTACAACTCTAACACCCCACAAGAAACCTTAAGAATATAAGTTCCAAACAGTGAACAGATCATAAATAGAATCTTTCCTGTTTGTTCATTTTTGAGACAAGGCCCAGGCTGGCCTCAAACTCATGGCAATCCTTCTACTTCATACTCCTGAGTGCTGGGATTATACCCTGAGCAATAGGCTAGAGTTCATATTTTTTTAAAGTATATATTATCTTTTCCTTTCAAAAAGTACAAAACAAAAGCTTCATGTAAAGGACTGCAATAACTCTAGCTGATTTCCCTATGGTAGAGAATGTGGATAAAAACACTAGACATCGACTAGTGATTAATTTTGGGTCCATCTTCATGACAACTACTACAGAAACATGAGGAAATTTAAATTTAGTTAGGGATAAAGTTGTTTGTTTTTTTTTATTTAGAAAGGGGCAGAAAACTAAGTTCATTGAAATCCCCAGGAATATGTTTAATAGGGTAACAAAGTAGCTATAAACTATACTGGTGAGGCTATTTAAAGTAAGTTGGCTAAGTTAAATATTTTATTTTACACCTCTGCAAAAGATACCACACAGAGACTTGGAGTGAGCCCTGAGCTGGTTCATGCAAAGACTCATAACTGGCCAGAGTACTAAGAGCGAAGCCTCTGTTGAGTGCCTACAGAAGACATCTCTGTCACCTCCTCCAGAGGGCACTGTGGAAGAAGGGGTGGAAAGAGATGCAAAGGCGGGGGTGAGGGGTGGCAAGGTGACTTAGTAGGTAGGCGCTTGCTGTATAAGCCTGGTGAACTAAGTTTGATCCCAAGGAACTACAAAAAAGTAGGAAAGAACCAAGTCCCTCAAGTTGTCCTCTGACTTCCACACACATGCAGTGGCTCATGCACTCACAAACACATCCTCACAGACACACACACATGAAAAAATCGAGAGCAAATGGGAGGACTGTAGGACAGGGAGGAGTGCCATGAAACACTGTCTTCTGGACATAATGAGCCTTTACTCACGCTCCCAGCAGCCAAGCTTACCTTCACAAGACCTACACAAGACGGAGCCAGCCCTTCAGCATACCATCATGGATAGAGGGGGGCCTCATGAGGTTTTATGGGGTAGGAGGTAGAAAGCCATTTTCTTCAGTTGTGTAGCTATTGGTAAGCTGCCTAAGCCCTAATAAAGAACTCACTAGCCATGCTTATGAAAGAACACTAATTAAATTCAGCAGCTCACACACACACACAAAGACATGAAAGTAGCAGATGACTTGTTGGGAGGAAGAAGGGGTTCAGTGAAGGCAGGAGGAGGATGAGAGGGTAAGGAAGAAACCAAAATACATTTATATACATATATGAACTTATCAAAGGATAAACATATCTTTGAGAAAATAAAATCAAAATACATAAGACTGAAGGTTCTCATCTGAAACAGTCTCTGAGACACACGGTTAAGTGAGAAAACAATATGACAATATGAGGTCTCTGTAGAGTATGGTACCACTTGAATCAGAAAAAAAGATACACCCAGCATGTGGGAGGCAGGACCAAGCAGATCTCTGTGAGTTCCAGGCCAGCTTGGCCTATAGAGTGAGTTTCAGGCCATTCATGGTTAGACAGTGAGAGCCTGTCTCAAACGTAATACACAGAAATGCACACACATGGCCTAGGAAAAGGCGTACATGAAACTGCTGCAGGCTCAGGTTTTACCATAACCTCCTTCAACCTGTACTTACAATATCCTTAAGAACTGAGATATAATGTCAGTTTCAAGAGCTGAGCTCTTCGTGAAGATTTACGGGTCATGGACAATATAAAAAGAACAATGAAGCATGTCACATAACTACAAGCAAACAGCATCTCTATGATTTTTAAAGTGTCTTCAGAAACTCTTGATAAACATTTAAAACTTAAAAGCAAGACCTATGGATGCCAGTAAAGCCTGGTGGGCTGGAGCACCCACATGTACCGCTACCATTCAATTCTATTGTGTATAAAACTGTTTTGGTTAAGGACACCAATGTCATAAAGCATTCTATATATTACACTGAATCCTCATTGCGACATAGAAACCTGGTTGCTATTCTAGCATGGGGGGAAAAGTCATTTTCCCAAAGATATTTGGTGAATATCTTATCACCAAAAGCTCAGGCAGTATGGCCCCAAAGCCTGTGCTACGTCCAATACACCTGGCTGGTTTTATTTGATTCAGTACAGGAGGAGAAGGTAAGTTTTAGAACATGGGGCCCTATTACTGAGGAAATGTGATTGTTGGAAGTGGCTCAGAAATTACGACCTCTAAAAGGACTTACTGCTAAATTTTCTTTTTCCAATGGAATCAAATACAGACGAGTCATTTTGTCCCCTGTCATTCTGACATAATGATTTCAGCATTTCTTGGTAACCCGGAGTTACCACTATCTGCTTGTCCTGCTTTATTTGAATCTATCACTGACTGCTTCCTCTCTTCTCCATGACTCCTGCTGGGCTTGCCCCTTATAATTTATTACTGCCGCCGTAAGTCTACAAGCCTCTTTTCACCTCTCATGCATCCTGAGTAGACTCAGTTTTCTACAGCCCTGCTTTTGTCCTACTGACTTTCATTTAAGGCCCACATCAGCTCTCTGCCTATCTCAGCAAGCAGACTCTTACACACTTCTAAAGTAGGTCCTGCTTACTAACTCAATTTTCATCCTATTTCTCTTCCGCACCAATAGGCCAAACTGTTTATTACTTTCTGCATGCCAAAGCAACTTTGCTTTGTTGTTATTCCTGACTGAAATCCTCCTCCCAATTCTAGTCATTCCTCACAGTCCATCTCAACATTTCTTCTCTATGAAAGGTTTCCTAATAACCTGTCCATTTATGGTCAGAATCACAGTTTTGACTTAAGCAATATCCTGAAACATTATGTAATTTTTTCTTATGTTTTAGTTTTGTCTACTCAACCAGACTACATATTTCTTAAGGTTAGTGTCTGATTGTATAATTTTTCTTTTAAAATCCTCTGGTGACTCCCATCATTTTAAAACTGAAGCTCAACCGGGCGGTGGTGGCGCACACCTTTAATTCCAGCACTTGGGAAGCAGAGACAGGCGGATTTCTGTGAGTTCGAGGCCAGCCTGGTCTACAGAGTGAGTTCCAGGCCAGTTTCCAAAACTACAGAGAAACCCTGTCTCAAAAAACAAAAAACAAAACACACAGACACATACACACACACAAACTGAAGCTCAACCTCCTTTGAATACCACAAACTGATCCTTCTCTTCTGTCTTTGTGTCTGTCTTTCTTGCGCACGTGCAGGTGAGTGTTATAAGGGATTGAACCTAGGCCCTTGAGCATGCCAGGCAAGCCCTCTACCATTGAGCTGTAGCCCTTGCCCTCAAACTATCTTTCTAGTTTATCTAAAGACCATTCTTCAGCTTGTACTCCAATAGCTGCACAGTACTGGTGCCCATATTTTCACAGCTCCATGCCTGTTTCTTCTCGCTCAGAGTGTTGCTCCTTTTTCCTCTGCGTGGTGTGTGTGCTCCACCTTACCTATCTGTCCAGGACTAGTTTTCCTCTGCGTGGTGTGTGTGCTCCACCTTACCTATCTGTCCAGGACTAGTTTCCACATCTTCCTCAACAAGAACCTGAAAGATCACCACTGAGAAAACAGATGTTCCTCCTCTGTATTTACAGGTGCTTTTGTGAAGGCCTTGGTTACATACTTACTACATGAGATTACAGTTCTTTATCACTTTTATGTCTATGTATGTACTTGTTAGTGGAGTATGTACACATGCTCAGGTGTGTGTGCACATAGATGCACCTGCATGTAGAAGCCTAAGGCTGAGGTTGAGCGCCTTTCCTTGATTGTTTCCCACAGGCCATTCACTGAACCCAAGGCCACCAACTGGCTAGACTGGCTGGTCATTAAACCCCCACGATCTGCCTATCTCTCTGTTTCCTAGAGTAGGGATTACAGGCGTACACCACCACTCTGGTGATCTGAACTCAGATCCTCATGCTTGAGCATTAAGCGCTTTACTTTCTGAGCCATCTCTATAGCTCACAATTCTTTAAAATTGCTTTCTTTCTTCTTATAGTGTGAGGTACTGAGGAGAAGGATGGTGTCTTATTTACCTTTATTCTTCTACATCCTCATCATACTGTTTATATGTAGCATGTTATCATGTTTGTGAAATGAAAAGCAATCTTGAGTAACTAATTCCTTTTTAGTGGTACTGCGAATTGAACAAAAGGCTACATCTTCATCTTTTTTTAAAATTTGTTTTAAGGCAGGGTCTTACTAAGTTGCATGCTCAGGCCTTAAACTTGTGATTCTCCTGCCTCAGCTTCCAAGTGCTGGGATTATAGCTGGTGGCTACCACACCTGGCTTATACCACCTTAAATGTGTTCATAACTCTGTGGTAAGCCAAGCCCCATGTTGGCGAAGAAGAGTTACTCGCCCTTGCAGCTTTTTCTGCCCAGTACACCGTTCACACACAGTAGGTGTCACCCAGTTAGACTGACCTGGAGAGCACTAGAGTGGTCATTCTGACAGGCCAGCTCTTGTTCAACCTCGGAAACCTCCAGCAGGTTCCGCTCGCTGACCAACCGAGACAGTTCTCCAACCACTGTCACATGCTTTGATACAGTCCCAGACATCTTCTTGAACTGTGGATAATTCTCAACAAAGGCCTGTCATGGGAGATGCATTAATGGGAGATGCTATTACATTCCAAATAAGAATAGGCATTTGTAAAGAAAAGATTGTAAAATGCTGGGGTTCCTTTCCTGCCCAGGGTAAGGAACCCATGATTCTCAACCACATGGCATTTATGAGAAAAGCCGGTACATACCCTTTGGGTCTTTATAGAGCCCGGACATGATGAAGAATGGGGAGAAATACATGGCTTATGATGGATGTGTCATCATGTTACTATTAAAGAGAAACTTGTAGAAAATGTCTCACACTAAACAAAATGACTTGCTGGATGTGATGAGCAATGCCCGTAATTACAGCACTTGGAGGCTGAGATGTAAGTACTGCCATGAGGTCCAGGCAGGTCCAAGCAGCCACAGTATGATTTATAGGAATAAATGCACTTCACCAACAAAATAGAACAACACTAACAAGAAGCTGGGCATGATAGCCCACATCTGGAATTCCATCACTTGGGAGGTGAAGGCAGGACCTCCCAAGCTTGAGGCTAGCCTGAGCTACGTAGCAATGACTAGACAGTCTCAAATACCACAATCCATCCAACAAAACTCACAAACAAACAAGAATCAAAGTAGTAATTAGACCTGGAATATTCCAAAAATGTTGCCTACATAAATAGTTCTAAAGGCTCACATGTAAGTCATCTGTGTGTGACTTACCTTCATATCTGCTATGGATTCTAGCTTTTGCTGTTCTTTTGGTTTCTTCTTCTGGAAGTCTTCCATGAGATTCTTTATATTGCTACCAATCTCTGCAAAGTTCAGGTACATGTTCTGTGAAAAAGGAAGTCAGAAGAAAGTTCAAAACTAGCCGATTTTTAGATGTCATAAAAGAAGTGAAAAGAATTCTGAACATAGACTTGAAGGACAAATTCCATTTTAGTTACCAAGTCTGGATGTTAGCCAGGACACTAGTGATGAATACTATTATTATTCTCACAAAGAAGGGAGGGAAGTCAGTAACTATGTAAGCACTTGAAAAAATACTGCCAAGGCCAGCACCCAAGTCTTGCCATCCTGAGATACAGCCTAACTGCAAGAAGTCTGTCACCCTTTCCCATAAACCCTCATGCACCAGTACTGACACTTTACATAAAAACAACTGAGAGATTAAAGTCACCTACATTCGCATAGAATTCGTCATTTTCAGCAGACAGGACCACCTCTCTTAAGTCTTTGCTGATTCCTGGCACTCTGGAAAGATCAATCCGGTTGTTGTTTATGCCCAGGAGTTCGTGAACCATGGCCTGGTATGTCCACTAAAGAAGTATGTCAAAAAGAATTAGCAAATGACAAAACATGAAAATACCAAGTGTTTAGGAAAACAAAGAGTAGTAGCATTTTTAATAATTTGACTGTTTCACACCAAGTTTCTCTATTTAGTTCATATTTTTATTAATACCTTGTTCTCTAGTAATTATTAAGATTGTCATTTTAATTGCTTAAATACTCTAAAAAAGTCAAAATGCTTTTACTTTTACACTTTAGAGAAAATGCAACAAGATTAATATTCTTGATAGAAAGAAAACAATTATAGCTATCATTAACTTTTTTATTGTGAATTAAGAGTATATTTTTGGCTTCACAGATAGGGCTATATTGGTACTGCAGTTAAAAGCCGTACCACTTCCTGTACACTTCTGTGTTTTTCTGCTGCCTGAGAAGTGTGTTCTTGCAGATCTGAGTGGTTCTATATTTATCCCGGGAACACTAATATTACCAGAAAAAAACCTTGAGAGTTAATCAAAATATTGGCATGATCAGACAATTGTCTCAGAATCCATTTTATCTTACGTTTTTAACTAAGTATGAATTGTGAAGAAGGACTGAGTTCTAGCCTTTAAAAACGTAAATCTGTTTGGTTAAAAACCAGAAAGGTAAAATGCCACAAATCTGCCTTCTTACCATTTATGGAGAGTGGATTTTTAAAAGCTAAGTATCTTTCAACAATTTACTATCTAGAATCCAAATGCTAGAGATGTTCATATGTACATTTATAACTAAGTTTATTAAGAAGTAATTTAAGGAGGTTGGAGAGATGGCTCAGTGGTTAAGAACACTGGCTGTTCTTCCAAGGACACAGGTTCAATTACCAGTACCCACATGACAGCTCACAACTGTCTGTAACTCCACTGCCAGGGATTCAACAACCTTTTCTGGCCTCCATGGGCACCAGGCACACTTCTATTCCACAGACATACATTCACACAAAGCACTTTTTTTAAAAAAGAAAACATTTAAGATGTAATAAAGTACTTTAAAATTTGTTTATTTGTGTGTGTATGTGTATGGACGCCTTTGGAAGCCAAAAATGGTATCGGATCCTATGGGTCTAGAATTGCAGGCAGTTGTAAGCTGCCCAAATGGGTGTTGGGAAATGAACTTGGATTCTCTGGAAGAGCAACCTGTGCTCTTTTTTTTATTATTATTATTTTTATTGAGCTCTACATTTTTCTCTGCTCTCCGCCCTAGAAACCTGTGCTCTTAACACTGAGCTATCTCTCTACCCCAAAAGAAGGTGTTTTATGGCCTAAAAGATTTGTCAAAGAGCTTGTAAGATGGCTCAGCGGTTAAGAGCACTGGTCACTACTCTTCCAGAAGACCTGGGTTAATTTCCCAGCACCCATATGTCAACTCACAACTGTCTGTTAACTCCAGTTCTAGGGGATCCAATGTCCTTTCTTGCCTCCATGGGCAAGAGTCAGACAGGTAGTGCACAGACACAAACATGGGCAAAACACCCACACACACAGAAGAAAAGAGAAAGAAAGCAAAGGAGGGTTTTTTTTTTTTAACCTCCAGAACAGATTAAAAGAAACAACAATGCCAGTTCCCTTTAGGCATTTACAGTGATAGAGCAAAGTGGATGTCGTCATGGTGGCTCTACCACAGAGCTTACTCTGCATGTAAAATCTCTCTTCTCCTCTCTTCTTGACATACAGGTTTGAGGACAAAAGACTCTATCTTTTAACCCTTATATATAATACTTAGTTTACTACATGGCACATAACAGGTTCTCAGTGAAACTTATTTTTCTTTGGGATATAGAATTATAGAATAATTACTTTTCTACTGTTTTAAAAAAGATTTACTTTTTATTTTTTAATTATGTAAGTTTGGGGTGGGTTTGGGCATGAGTACAATGCCTGTTTTAAAGTCCAGGTAAGGCACTGGATTCCTTTGGAGCAGGAGTTAAATGTGGCTGTGAGCTGCCCAGTGTGTGGGCTGAGAACAGAACTCAAGTCTTCTGCAAGAGCATTGTGTGCTTAGCTACTGAGTCATTTTTCTCTCCCTCCCCTTCCCGTTCTTCCTTTCGTGGCCGGATGTTACGCTACAGAGGCGCTCCCTTCCATCGTGGACTACCCTAGCGTTGACGCTACTCTCTGCTGAGAAGAAACTGAGACAGGGATGACTCCTCTCTCTCTGCATCCCAAATCACCACTCACAGACCTAACTACATACAAGGAACTGCTTGACTTGCAGAAGAATAAACATGAGCGGACACAGGCTGCCTTAGGAGTGTACTGTCTAAGACAGTGTCAAAACAACCAAAGGTGCAACTCAGCAAGAGCAGCTTGAGACCAGAGACAATTCTACACAGCTCCAGGGAGAAAGCAAACTGCCTGGCCGAAGCAGTCTTTGAGAAGCTGCGCTCTGGCTTCTGAGAAGTTTCAAGGGAGAAGTGTTTTACAGGGGAAGCAGGGAAGAGAAGGTATCCCAGACGTCCCAGAGCTTAGACAGAGTCACTTTAAAAGCACAATGGCAAGAATTCATGTCGCGCCTCTGTGTAAGAGAGCTGGAGGCTTTCGGTGAAGTTTGATACACATCCTGACAGTGCTTGGGTGTCAAAATCAGGAGCGTGTTTTTGGCCCAGTAGGACAATGGGAAACAGCAAGGATTTTCAGGTCAGGAGTTGTAATTTAAGTTGAGAGCTGCCATTTAACAGCTTTGGTTTTGTAGAATATAGATCGAAGAGAAATAAAAAGAAGGACTTGTATAAATGCTTGTTTCACTGCTACTGCAAGAGATGGGATCACACCTACACACGGGCCGTAAGGTTGGAAAAGGAGACACTGGGAAGCAGAGTCCAGGGTTTAGAAGTTGCCTGGATGAGAGTGAGGCAGCGGCAGAAGGGACAGAGAGAAAGAGGTAGAAACCAGCATGTATGATGGGGATGGAAAAGCAGGACACCAAACCACCAGAACACATAAGGCAGAAATCAAGAACAGCTGAAAACCAGGTGAGTAGAATGGACGCCACTGAGCTCCAGCCCTCCTCCTTCATGCTCACACTGAGCTCCAGCCCTCCTCCTTCATGCTCACACTGAGCTCCAGCCCTCCTCCTTCATGCTCACACTGAGCTCCAGCCCTCCTCCTTCATGCTCACACTGAGCGCCAGCCCCCCTCCGTCATGCTCACACTGAGCGCCAGCCCCCCTCCTTCATGCTCACACTGAGCGCCAGCCCCCCTCCGTCATGCTCACACTGAGCGCCA